>JAODJW010000033.1:19995740-20008498 GCA_026777045.1 Hyperopisus bebe
TGTACTGTCCAAAGCATTTAGGGATATCATCACCAGAGACAGAGATACAGGGGGGTGCAATTCACGGCAGGGGACCTTCCGGGAATTGCACCCCCTATCAACTCTGGCTCTGTATGTCCTACATGAATGAAATTAAGTCTTATCGTGTTCATGACGTGGGGTTTACGTTTATAAGTGTCTCCAGTGCTTAATTTGTGTCGGAGCCCAGTCCCCAGACGTCTATAGGTCTGGCTCCAAGCAGTCTGCGCTCTGTCTGCTCAAACCCTGCACCTAATATAGGCCTAATTAAACTTAAATTGAATTCATTCTAATTGTAATTAAACTTTGGAATAAATAGGCCTATATATTGAACTAAATTAATGTATATTTATATAATCCGTTCTGTTGTATGGTATTTTGACAGACATCAAATACATAAATTAGTAGATCTATGTCTCGCTTATCCGATTTTTGAAAGGGAAAAACCGCACCACGGGCGCGCAGAAAAATCCACTTTTTGGCCACTAAAATAGATGAGGTTACCTTCTGGATTATTAAACTTATCTAATAGAGTACGCCTGTCTTGCAGTTTGATATAACTGCATTGTTACATGTTTAAGTAATAAAAAGCGCGTTATCGATGCTAGAGACCGGTTTTGTGTATGACGTCACTGAGTTTGTTACGGCATTATCAAATAATGTACGTGTCTCTCATTTGAGTTACAACCGTTGAACGGTGTTACCTTAGACAGGTAAGAGTCGCGAGATAGTTTTCAGAATATGTGAGAAAATAAAACATTCAAAATTGTAATATTTTAAGTTTAAGCTATAAGTAAAACTGATAAAACAATGAAAAATAATGTGCGTGACCCAGCGTTTGCATGCTTCAACCACCTAGTGGGGTTGCTGCTTCCACACACCACCAGCGTTTGTATTCGTATCTAAGCCGCTTCGAATATCATCCCGGAGTCTTAAAGTTGTCTCGGATCTTCCACCCGAGATGCTGTGATCATTATAAATGTTACCGTCTTTCGTTTATTTCTAACTATGGACGGCTGGATGGATTTCAACAGTTGTGGATCCTTTACAAGGAAAAAATGGGCAGTTGTCTAGGGCGTCTTTTGAGGGATTTTTAGCAGAACATGGGCGCCAAAGCCGCCTCCGATTGTTAGCTTTCACCGTGGACGACAGTTTGCAGAAGGCGCCACATGGGCTTCGACCGCTACTCGATGTCAAATCAGTGTATTATCGAATACAGGGTGCTTCCTACAAAAGACCACTGGGAGGCGATAATGCTTTGCAATTTCATTCAAGCGTAATCAAAGTAATTCAAAACCATGTACAGTAACAATAGTTATTCCCCGTAATGTTTAAATCGTGTAATATAAACAATGATTGAATTGTGTTTGTAGAAATTATTTTAAATTGTGAAATGAACCCTAGTAATCGTACTTTTAAAAGCCTAAAACAGAAGTGCTATCACAAATATTACAAATATCCGAATAACACTAAGAATACATGCATTAAATATTATCATTTTGAACAAAATATTTGTAGGAAAAGTAAACCACTTGGTTGAAACTTAGAAGAAAAAATAGAAACATTTAAAATATTTTACTTTTGGTATGTGAGTTTGCTTGAATCTATTGGAACTGTAATCACCCATCCATCTGCTTAACCATTACAGGGTGGTCAGGGTTGGGGGAATCCATACCAGGAACATGAGGCACAGGGCAGGGGAACATGCTGGGTGGGATGCCAGCCCATCACGGGCCATTTCAGAGACACCATTCAACTGTGAGAGTGTGCAGACATCGAGTAAGACTGGGATTCAAACCCCAACACTTGTGGTGCAAGGTAGCAATATTTTCCAGTGAACCACTGTCCAACTTTGACGTGACACTGTACACAAATCAAATCATATTCATGGGAAATCCTGGCATGTATGCTATATATAGGCAAGCCAGGGGTCTGGCTGTGCAAGGTGTAAGAAAATATAAAAACTAAAATAGTTTGAAAAAGATCAAGCTGCATAATTATAACACATTTTGCCACTCAGAATCTCGTAAAGTATAGCACTTTGAAGATGAATATCGTGAAAGATACTATTCAAGATTATTTATTTAATATTTTAGTACAGGGATTTTATCACAGCAGTAATCTTAATATGTACCACTAACACAGTCCTGGTGGAGCTGTGTTCAGCTGTTTGGTGCTGTTCGGTAAATGTGAGCCTATATTAATATCATCTCTCTCTTCTTCGAACAGGCGGCACAGATTCTATCCCATAGCCCACGTTTTCCAAAAGGGCGCCGGCATGTGTTTACGTTAGAAGCGCCGAGCCTCGGTACATTCAGTGGCGCTTTGTCACGCCGAGTTCGCTGATACGGCTTCCCCGGCTTCCCCGGCTGCCAGCAGCCCCTCTCCCAGCAAAGTGTGTGGTCCTGTACGGGCGGCTGAGAGTGGAGGGCAGCTTGAGGAGCCAGAAAAAGCCGTCTGTTGCCTTGAAGTTCATTCCAACGGTGTAGATTTCACAAATCATGTCTTTAAGTCTTTAGTGATTTACTTATCATCTCATCTCAGTTACCAAACAAAAACAATAAATCTAGGGAAAAAAACAATGAAAAAAATTTTTAGTTGTATTTGCTCCAAACTGAACCAGTAATACAATGCTGATGTAAACAGGAGATCATTTCATTTTCATTTACTAGTCCTCTTCACCATCAGGGACTTGTCGGTTACAGAAGTAATCCATTTTCTATTTTCCATGCCAACACATGCTGTTGAAATCTCACACAGACATCTAGCTAAGAGTTTTACAACTGTAATCATACTTTTTGGAGATATTTAGTGTTACTGATTTATATGTTCATTCTACAAAGTCATGGTAATGATGCCAATGTGCATGTATTATTTAAGTGTATTTTATTTATTGACACCGAAAATTCTTTTCATATTAGTTCAACTTTCCTGTGGCCCCGATCAAGATAAGCAGCTGGAAGATGGATGGGTAGATGGATGGATTAGTTCCACTTATGCTACAGAATCAGACAGACAGGACACCCAGTATCACGGGATGAAGGAAAACTGATTACCAAATAAGCAAGACACTCCACAATCATATGGACCTAGAGGGATACGAATATTCAAGTGCAGATCTGCAGCTCCCTGTATGTCGTGTTAGTAATACTAAAGGAATACAAATGAAATATCTTTGCAGGCTTTGACTGTGCGGCCAGAACTGGTCCATTTCATTGCGCTAGTCCCTGAAAAGAAGATAAAACATTTAAATATGCCATCGTTACTCATTCAAACGCTTTTCCTGTTAGAAGCCTATAGTGTCTGATGTTGATTTGGTACCAACTTCCTGTCTTAATTGAAGCCATTATACTGGCAACTCGATGTTGCAATTTTACATAACACGCCGACTAAAGGATTAGTATAAATTGCTGCCAATTCATTATGTAAATCCGACATCCCCATGCCGTATCCGGATGCGCTAATAAATATGCGAGTTTTCGTTCTAAATGAGCCCTTAAATACTGCACCGAACTGTGTCGATTTATTCTCCTAATTGATCTGTCCCTTTGCCAGCATTATTGGCGCTTTTTGGGAATAGCACAATTGCGCACTGCCCTGGCAGGCCAGAAATAAATAACGATCCGTTTTTTCCCATTTCAGGATCAAGGTGAACTGATCTGGCTTGCAAGCGGTTCGACCAAGCGACCCTGACAACGGTGCACCACATGGTAAATTCCACCCACCATCCGATGCTTAAGATCTCTTTAATCTTTTTAATGCCACTAAATCCATCCATCCATCCATATTCCAACCCGCTTTATCCTATTGGGTCGCGGGGGGTCCGGAGCCTATCCCGGAAGCAACGGGCACGAGGCAGGGAACAACCCTGGACAGGGGGCCAGCCCATCGCAGGGCACACACACACACACACACACACACACACACACACACACACCATTCACTCTCACATTCACACCTATGGGCAATTTTGCCACTAAATCATCTTACGCAAAAATAATGCATGTCCTTTTCAGGGGTCGGAAGCCCTGCCTCTGACAACAAAAAACTGGTAAGAAAGAATGAGTACCTGTGGATAGCCTACCGTGTACCTGCTTACGTGGAGGTGGGATTGATTTCTTTTTTAGTGAATTGTGCTGAAGACAATACCCTGGACTTCCCTGTTTTACAGATAAAAGACAGCAGCACATAAGCAAAAGCTGTGAAAGTACCACTAAATGATGCGCTCATATCTACTGTGGGCTTTCCTACATGGCACGCTTCCTCCGTGGAAAATCAGCGTCTATTCCGTGACAACTCACCAAACGTGCTAATGATTTACATTTCTGAGCCGGGGATACCGCTCTAGGCACTCGGAGGACTCATATCATAATGAGATGATATGCAGGTAAATGACTACATAAAGTTTGCCCATTGCATATATATGATACTATCTATATATCTAATCACTTCACATTTGACACATTCAAAAGTATATGTCAGTCATGTTTCAGAAGGCATATAAAACTGTATTAAATTTTAAACTATTAAATGAAAAGTCACCACTAACTGATCAAATGCCTACCACCCAATAGTTGCGACGCATGCGCAGTATCCCCCACAATCCAGGGATCCGATATTTTATTAAGGAAGTAATTGTTGCCCGATCAACTGCCCGAATATTTCCCTTAAAAGTTTAAAATTGTCGTGTATGAGTATATACGTGTGTATGCCAGGTCTCATAAATCCGTGTTCAAATGAAGTGCACGAAACTAATTGCTTATTGAGTTGATGAAAATGCGAAGACAAATTTGCGTGGCTACTGACAATTACGTGACAGTGGACAACTTTGTTTTTTTTTACCGTAAATCTAGCTCGATTAACATATTCGGCGACTACCAGTTAGGACACAGGGAGACGGTTTAATTTGTGTATGTGTGGGTGGGGGGGTTATCTTGCGCTCCTCGCCTCAAGGCGGTACGGACTTTGGTACAGGCAGTGGGAGGTCTGCCTATCTGATGGGTCCTTCGGACTAGGGCTTGTTTAAAAGGAGCGTGAACAGCAGCATGTGAGCAGAGCAGCGGGGAGCTGTCAGTGTCACGGGGCTCCTAGTGTAGCAGTAACGGTGGCTCGGCTCTTAGTGCGCTCCCAGCCGGCTTTCTGTCTGCATGCATATGCATTGGTACTAGGGAATTTTTTGCGTTTCCCACTTTTTGACTAGGTTTTTTTTCCAGTAAATTGATCGCACTGTAGTTGAATTGTAGTTTTGCTAGGTATCCGATTATAGGTTTTGGTACTTTTTACCTGTTGAATATTTCCAAAGGGGAGCGGCTGACTTGGCAGACTGCAGCTGATTTATTTATTTTTGTGCAAACACTAGTTGCAGGTGTACTCCCGTTTAAATCTCTGTTATTGTGTATATTTTTACAGACTTAGAGTGTCAGTAGTCGCAAGAGCCGGCGAGTGTATTTCTACTATATTTCTCAAGGCTGATCAACGCACCTTTAGCGACCTGTAGCTTATTTAAGTAAAATACAGAGAGGCGGGTTGCTCGTCAGTGCACCGAGTAACTTTTTAGGTAACCTTACGTAAAGGACAGGCAGATTGCTTGTTATTGCACCGAGTCACTCATTTTTGGACACTTTGCTCCGTTCTCCTGCTCCGGACCTGCTGTCCCTCCCCCTCGCCACAACCGTCACCATGATTCACATCCTCGGGGAGTTTTTCGTGGTCATCCTGAAGGTGCTCTGGGCTTTCGTGCTGGCCGGGCTGCGCTGGCTCATCCGGCCGAAGGAGAAGAGCGTGGCCGGCCAGGTGTGCGTGATCACGGGCGCCGGCGGTGGCCTCGGTCGCCTGTTCGCCCGGGAGTTTGCCCGGCGCCGGGCGGTGCTGGTGCTCTGGGACATCAACAGCCAGAGCAACGAAGAGACTGCCGAGATGGTGCGGCAGATCTACCGTGAGCTGGACAGCCCCCGACCCAAAGACGGTAAAGCATCGCTGGTTCGCTGGGCATCTCTATAGCGCCCCCTTCAGAACGCGCAACTAGCGCATAAAACTGCTTCTTGTTCACAAGTGCTTATCGCCGATAATCTATTTCTGATTAACTATAAATAAATCAAACTGCACCGGAGCCGCATGGCTGTGTACTGCATGCGGGAAGGGGGACCTGTGTGGGTCTGCCTTAAAGTGACACGCTTTCCACCCGAAAATCCATCAAAACGGCTTCTGTGCTGCCGCACCGCCGGTCAGACGTAGGTTTATCTGCGTCCGTTTGCACGGGTCAGACTTTCCTTCATCCCCGGGAAGCCGGGGCTCTGCTGGGTATCTGCACTCTTCCGGGGCGGTATCACTTTCAGCAGATTCCCTTTTCCTGCAGATTGCTCTTTCCTTCCAGAATAATACGCGGTGAGATCCTTAGTAGCCCGAAACTAAGGCCGGGTTGCTGTAGGCGTTATGTAATATACTGTATGTATGTCTCATAGTCTTGATTGTATTGCTTTTTCACAGCTTTGCCCTGTTATTCCATTGTATATAGTTTCGTTGTATGACTGTTTAGTGTTTAATTCTTCGGATTGCACTGGCACATCATTCAAGTTTGCACGTGTATTTGTTCTTGGCCATGATAAAACAACTTATTCTGACAGATGGAGTGAAATGAAACTAATGACCACGAGGCTGCTTTAAGCAGACCACCAGCTTGGCGGCTGCTCGAGTAGGGTCACCCTGTCCCCTCACGTTCTCCCGTTCCCGCCCAGCTGCAGGAGCAGTGGGAGGCATCGAGGAGGTGCCCGCGTTCCAGCCCCAGGTGTACACCTACGTGTGCGACGTGGGCAAGCGCGAGAGCGTCTACTCCACGGCGGAGCGGGTGCGGCGCGAGGTGGGCGACATCGACCTGCTGATCAATAACGCCGGCGTGGTGTCTGGCCACCACCTTCTGGAATGCCCCGACGAGCTCATCGAGAGAACCATGATGGTCAACTGCCACGCCCACTTCTGGGTGAGTGGCCCCGTCCTACCCGCTCGATGAACGTCTCCTTCACGGGGCCCCCTGACTGGAGCCACGACGGTGACTAAACCCTCACGGCACCTAAGCTTTCTGAAAACCTGCTTAAAATAAACAGGTTAACCAGGATAACTTTAGGTTATTCTACAGAGAAAAGGTAGAAACGCATTATGTGAAGTTGGCTTTGACGGGGCCTCTTCGACAAAGGCCCCTCCCCAGGCGATTTAGGGGAAGAGTGGTGTTGGGTTGGTATACCCCCCCCCCCCCCCCCCAAACTTGGATGAAGTCATGTTTTATTAGATGTGTGGACCTTTCTGTAATAAGAGCGAGGCCAGCCAGGCACAGCACGCTCTCTGCTTTCCCAGGCCGCTCTCGGAGTGTGACGTCTCGCTTTAAGGAGAGGCAGGAAACTGGATGTTTATCTTAAAATCTCCACCTTAGAACAGAGAGAGCCGGCGCTGTGGAGTTTCAGATCCCCTGCTGCATGTGTAACACTCTCTCACATCCCGTTCGTCGGCGATGACGTGATGCCCAGCCTTGCGCTTAATCCCCAACTTGAGAGGCAGATGCGTGTGCGTTCTGGTCATAGTAAACGTCAGAGACCTCCCAAGCCCCCATCCCGGCCGCGCTCTGAACACGGCATTTTTTCATTAGTTTGATACGGCCTTCTACGATGTCTGCCAAAGTGAATATTTGTGTTAGCCTGGATTTACTGTTAATATAAAAATCTAAAGGCTTTGTCAGAATGACGAAGAGGAGTTTCCACAGGGTCGGGTCGCAAACCCATCTATCTCTGATATAAACAAACTTCACAGAGAGCAGAGGTGGATTTAGTCAGACCGTCTGTCTTGGGAATAGCCCTATTGTCCAAAGTCCAATATTCTCCTAACCCTCTGCGGATGGAGTAGGTATCACGGCTCACAGCCGGCCCCCCCTCCCTCCGGGTGCTTCATTAAGGGAGCGCTTTCTTCACCAAACGAGTGTGGAGGCCGTAAATGGGTCCGGGCTGCTCCTGGCCAGCCACCTCTCTAAGTGCTATGACAGTCGCTTGAATGTAACTGCTGCAGATTTGGCTCAGAGACCAACGAGCATGTCTACCTTGGGGGGGTTTGTGAGCAGTTTGTTGGTGCTCACTTCCTTTTCTCTACTGGCAATTGTAAGGGGACTTTTCCCTTTGTGTCGCTGACTGACTGGTGAAATGGACCGTGAGAACTGTTTTTGATGTCTTTGACAAAGGAGGCTTTTTTCACTCATTGATAGTTAAACATCTTCATTTTCGTTCAGGAGTCTTTTGCTCGCCCATGGCCCTGTCAGGCGGCCTGTATGGCCCGTGGGGATACTCATTAGTCTTTTGTCATGTTTTCGTTCGCTTAATGCGGAACACGGTCTCCCTTGGGAATAAGATGAAAGCGCGGGCTAATGAATGGGGACAGGAGACGGCCGGGAAGCGAGGCCGCGCTTCATTAAAGCCGCGCACTGGCTCAATGCGCCGCGACCAAACGCTTTTTGTTTGTGTAGCCAAATAAAACTCAAAACACACGCATGTAATTGGGCCGTGCATGTAGACGCCTAAAGCTTGCTGCCTTCCTGTTTTTATTTTTATTTTTAAATGTGAAACTAGAAGCATGGGTCTTTTTAGTGGGGGTCTAAGCGCCGGTTGGGGTGGAACAAACCCCCCCCCCCCCCCCCCAAAAAAAAAAAAAAAATCTATCTGGTGGCTCTGCCCCATTTGCTGACTCTGCCAATCTGGACGCACTATGCGTCTCTCGCGCTGACAGACTCCATGAAGACGTTCAAATCTTCTGCCGATGATGGTGTGGTTTTAACTGATTGTGTGACTGACCACAGTATGCAGGGTATCCCGACCCCGCCCCCCCCCCCCCCTCCTCAAAAAGCCGGCTGGAGTGGCATTTGATTTGTCGAGGGCTGGTGTGGGCGGAGTGCTGGTGAACGGCGAGGTGGTCATGGTTTACTGGCTAGCTGGCATTCTTCAAGTGGCGCGACCCAGAAACACTCGTGGTCTGTCACGGTGTCAGTCAGTACAGCTCTGCCCCGTGGGTTCGCCGCGTGGCGGACCCTCATTCCTGCCTAACTGCAGCCAGCGTGACCTGGCGGGGTGCTCTGTGGGCCCGACTGTTGCATTTTGGGAGGGTGGGGTGGATTCCAGATGGAGAGCCGGTTTTTTGGATTACATGGTGGGAATGCGGCTCAGATGTGCGAGCGAGCAGGAAGTGAGGCAATTATCTAAGCATGGTCGTCTTCCAGACTCGCCCCCCCCCCCCAGCTGAGGCCCAGCACCTCCACTCTAATGTACCGGGAAGGTTTTGGGGGTGGGGGGCTGCAGCTGCATGTGTAACAGGGAGCAGCGCCAGCTGTCTGACCCGCCATGACAGTTTGAGCAAACTTTAACACTGGGGGGGGGCAAGGAATTGCACAAGTGACTCGCCTGGTCCCCCATGCTCATGAACACACTGAACATATCTGCTGTCAGCCAATCATGTTGCCTGGCTCTCAAAGCGTTATTAGAATTTTTTTTTTTTTTTTTAAAGTTGGGGGGTGCTTTTAATCAGAGGCTTTCTCGTTAATACTTTAAGTTCAGCCTCTTTCCTGGAGAAGGGTTAAAGGTTCGTTTGGTCTACTGAACATGCAAGAAAATTGCAGATGGCAGGTTTTAAAGGAGGGCTCCGCTCTCAGGAATGCAGGGGACCGTATTGTATATAATTTTCCTACATTGTCCAAGTCCTGCGATTTTGGGGGGGGGGGCAAGGACTGCCTAGGAATGCATCCAAGCGGGCCGTGGATGCGGCCGCACTGGTAATGAGAATCTGCTGCCTGACCCACTTATCCCACAATTGGTTTCTTGTCTGGGGATCAGCTTGATGAGGTGCCAGACGGCGAGAGCGGGTTTCTCCGATCTGCATTCCTGCCCGGCCTGGAGAAAGGGGGCAGCCAGGCAGAAGGAGAGGGGGAACGAGGCAGAGGAGGAGATGGAGGACTCTTATCTCAATGGGTTCTATGTGGTGCTGGGCTCGGGGCACCTGGGCCCCGTGTCAGGTCCTGTTCCAAATCAGAGGTTGATTCTGCTCCTCTGTTCACGCTCAGGGTTCTAGCCCAGGTCCAGGTCCTAATCCCGGGGTCCTGCTTGAACCGGTCCCCGTTTCCGCAGTGCCTGCTGCAGTCGGTCTGCAGAACAAGGCAGCGCTTTGCGACACACGCAGCTTCAGCGGCAGACGCTGGCGGTGCAGCCATCTGCGTTTTGTTTTTGTATTTGATAGCTAAGTAAACTGAGATCTTAATTAGTTCACACCCCACACCCCCCCCATCTTGGTTTCAAAGGCCAAATGATCTGGGCATGTATGGTGGGTTTGTTTACGGTCGGGTGATACGTACCTTTTGCGTAGCCTGAAAAGTAAGCCATGCTAATTCCTGTTTCTCGCCTTGTCTTTTCATTGGGCTGGTGGGGGGTAGGCTGCAGGGTGTGGGGGGTGGGGAGGGGTTGCTGGGCCTGTCACGATAAGTACTTTTTGTTGGACGACATTGTCCCAGAAATAATTGCGATGAACAATATTGTCATTTTAAGACCGTTTTATGCCACTGATATATAATAGCATAATAAAGCAAGCACACCCTTTCAAAAGATCTTACACTTACAATATCTGCATATTCTTATGAATTGAAATTGGAATGTCAAAAAAATCCTACACGCACACCCCCAAAGCATTGTGTGGTTTTATCTGTAGGCTTCTGATCTCAGCACATCTGACTGCGGAGTCCAGCCAGCAGTGATGTGATGTAATGTATGATCAAGCTGATGGGACATATTTGAGCTTGACCACATATCTTTGGTATCAGAGTAAAAGGAGATGATATTCTTCAGGACATTTTGTCGTACATCTCCCAAACTGACGTTCCAGAATCGTACGTTTTCTTTGGTTTTTCGACTGTGGCTAATGGCTGCATTTCTACAGTGCCTGTGAGCATGCGCCGTTTCATGCGGTCACGTTTATATTTGCACTGTCAGGCGAAGGCGTCCGTAACAGACAGCTGTTGCGATGGCTCCTTTCCAACTCCAACTGCAGTTTTTGTTCCCAGCTCGGAAAACTGGGTGGGATGGTTATGTTTTAGATGAGTTCTTGGGTTTGTTGTATCGCCGCTTTTTTGTTGCCAGTCCACATGCCGCCTCGTTCACTTTAATGGGCTCTCCTCTCATTCAGCTTAACGCCAAAATGTTCCCACACTGAAGCTGTAGAATGTGGTTTTGAAACTGAATCCTTTTGGACTTATTCTTCCGAACTTTCTAGCTGGAATTATGCAGTAGTCGGGGGGGGGGGGGCGCGCACCTATTAAAACATGCCCCGATTAGCCTTGAGTAACACGTTTGAGTAATCTTCACCTGTTGCTGTCCGCTGTGTGTGGAGGAGCTGTCTGTACTGCGTCTGCCACACAGAGCAGAGGTCTGCGTCGCCACAGGATCCATGCCAGTAGAGTACAGCGTGAGATACGTTTTCACTCTTGAATGGGGGAGCAGGAGAATAGAAATGTTTTTTTTTGTTTTATCGAACTGTTATTGGTGTTGAGTGAACAGGGCATTGGGTATAATTAAAAAATAAAAATTGCAGTAGTATTATTATTTATTATTTAATAATAATAATGACAAGCAGGATGAGACGTAAAAATTGCAGGTGGGAGTGGAACAAAATATGACAAGTGGGTGGGTGCGTGACAGAATCTTGCGGGTTTGGGCGGGAGCGGAATTTAAAATTCCGTCCCGTGCAGACATCTAACGCAGAGAGCGGACGAGAGCAGTATCGGCACAACTAGCTGTTGGTGGCGTTCATTCTTAAGTAAACACGATTTGACAAAAACGCGGTCAAAAAAAGTATCGAGGTCGTGTGCATATATCGTTCGATAAGTTGATAGTGTAATCATCGCGGCAGGCCTGGCCGTTGCGTCGGCTAAGCAGCTCTGGAATGGTAGCAGTAGCTTATTGATCCCGGATGCTGATCAATTGAAACCTGATGATGGTTTTTTGTCATCACCAGAGTTAAACCGGAGATGGGCACTTAACCTGAAATGCCCTCGTTTATATTTCATTAAGCGGCTGTTTTGGTTACCACAGGGTGAGTAACTACGGCCATCTGGCTCGTCCAGTACTGGCCCGCAGAGCTGGCTGCGTGTTCGGCTGCTCTGATCCACGGCAAAGCTGCGGGTGAAGCTCGGACGGGGCTCTCCGTGCGGGGAAACGCAGCTGCCAGAGAGCCAGTGTTTGGACCGGGACCGCCGTGTCCCTGAGGAGTTACTCTACTGTTTTGTTGGGGGGGAGGGAGGCTTTGGTACAAGTGCTGGCAGTTAGAGGGATGACTGCCACAGTGCAGCGTCCGGGAGGCGAGCCGGGTGACCTGAACTCTGCAGCGTGGACCAGAATATAAAGTGAGGCTGGAACGTGCAGATCCCCACGAGCTTCAGAACCGGCGGCTGGGTGACACCCCCATAGGTGTCCTGCCTAAGATGGGGGGGCTTGACCAGTTGAAGGCTCCCTACCCCACTATCTCTCTCTCTCTTTCTCTCTCTCCACACACACACACACACACACACACACAGACTTTTCATTTTGGGGGAGGGGGTGTGTCTTGGACAGCTCACTAAATATAGTGACACCGACTAAACAGCTTGATGCAGTGGGGTTAAGTTTGGCCCTGTAATCAGCCAGGTGCAGGACAATGTTAATAGGTGTCTCTTTTTCTAGGAGGGGGCTGGG
>JAODJW010000033.1:20095797-20137713 GCA_026777045.1 Hyperopisus bebe
TTGTTAAAATGTTGTGCAAATGTCTTTTTGAGTGTTTTAATGGCATTTTTCTGGCTATGTCTTATGCCCATGTCTGTGCGTCATGCTTAAATGTCACACATATACTCTCTGGCCAAAAAAAGTCAAGCCTGAATTTAAATAAGCAAGTATTTAAGATTTAATTAATGACTGGAGAATTATTACAGCTCAGCAACGTTATACAGCAATGAAGTGAAGGCAGCCGAGTACCAGAATCTACTGAATGGCCAAGGTTTCCGGTCAATGGATTCTTCATTCCTAATGGAATGGGCGTATTCCAAGACTATAATGCCAAGATTCATCGGGTTCAAACTGTCAGAGTGGTTCAGTAGCCTGAAGAATCATTTTCACACATCAACTGGCCACCACAGAGTCTTGACCTCAACCCCACTGAAAGTCTTTCGGAGTGGTTCAACCCCATCCTCTCATCAATACAAGATCTCGCCAAAAAATGAATGCAAATCCTGGCGAAACAAAACGTTGAGATGTTGCACAAGCACGTGGAAACAATGCACTGTTGAATGTGCACCATAACAAAAGCTAAGGCGGTCCAACGAAATATTAATGGGTGCAACTTCTTTTTTTGGGCAGGCTGTGTATTTATAATCTACTTGCGATGGTTTCTTGCGCTATAACCAACGACATCAAAACTTATACGGCTGAAGATGATGAAGATACATTGACTCTGAATCGGCCTTTAAAAAATGCACGTGTGTGGTTCCGCAGTTTGATCACTGCACTGAAAGAACCTGGATCTGAAGGCTCCAGCAGCTCCAGCGTGATGACTGTCACATCTGGCTGTTTCATCCAGCCCAGCTGTGCATAATTAAAGGTGCGGTGAGCGAAGTGATCGGTGGATATGGGTCACGAGTACCAGCGCCGGTCCACAGCCAGAATGCGGCATTACATCACCAGCTGTGCGGAACAGGATCTCAGCAGGATGTCTAAGTGTATAAATCAGAGATGCACTCAGTCAGGCGGCACAGGCCCAGAATAACTCCGACAGTGAGGTTCCAAACCCACCATACTGCTGAGGGTCAAAAAACAAAAAGCAGACTGAGCTGCTCTGGGAGCAGAGTTCGCTCCCACTGACATTCCTGTTACGTTCCGGCGTAGCTGCATGCAGGACACAAGGCTAAGGACGAGGCCCCGTCCAGTCAAAGTCAAGAACCGCGAGCATGTGACCAAACACAAACTGCAGCCGCCTACCAGGGTGAGAGAGAGGCAGGCGCCCCTCCCAGAGGTGCGGGGGTGGGGGAGGCAGGGGGCTTAGGTAAGGCAATGGGCCCCAAGGAGAGATGGGGGGGCCCAGAGGCAAGGGGCCCCAAGAGAGGCCCTTGAAGAAGCAAGGGATTTGGGCAAGAGGTGGGGAGCAGGGAGAAAGGTGCAGGAAAGGCAGAGGGGGCCCAGGAAAGGCGAGGGCCCCTGCGAAAGGTGGAAGGCCCCTAGGGCAGGCAAGAGGCCCCTGGGGGGGGGGGGTTACATGCAGACCACGTCTCATGCAGGGTTTGCTGCTACTGGGACCAGCTATATACAGAGTTGTTTGTGCCCCTTGTTTACTTATTCATGCCATAAAAAGAGCTCTAACGCAGTGATGTGCAGCCAGTATGACGAAAGAGGGCTGACTGCAGTCATCGTAACGGCCTCTCACACACTAATCAGGGGTAAATGCCAGCGAATCTTGAAAAGACCCCAAAAAGGCTGGCAAGTACTAAACAAAGCAATCGCCACGTCCATTAAACTGATTGGTTATGGTGTTCCTGGGGGTTACGCTACATTAGAGCTTATCTTGGCATTTTATTCAAAGACCGAAAACTTTACTGAAACGGTTCAAATACAACCAGCAACACAAAATGTTCCTGATTACAAACCTTGGAAAGACATGGGTTCAATTTTTATGGTAAAATGGGTACAAGGCAGGTACCACCCTGAACAGGATGCCAGCCTATCACAGGACATGAGGCAGGGGACACCCTAGACAGGATGCTAGCCTATCACAGGGCATGAGGCAGGGGACACCCTGGACAGGATGCCAGCCTATCACAGGACATGAGGCAGGGGACACCCTGAACAGGATGCCAGCCTATCACAGGACATGAGGCAGGGGACACCCTGGACAGGATGCCAGCCTATCACAGGACATGAGGCAGGGGACACCATGGACAGCCTATCACAGGGCACATGTGTCCACACACACAAGCTATACTCAATTTTAAGATCCCATCTGCAGGCATTGTACTACAAAACCCACAAGAAATCCACACAACATAGAGAAAACAAGCAAACTGCAGACACAGGGTTCAAGCCCCCACACTGGATGTCAGTGTCCCACCCAGGGGACGATTCAGAGAAATACATGATGATATTAGCGTCCATAAATGAACCCAAGGTCATCAGACTACTCTCATAAAACATAAAGCCTGCTTACTGTTATTCACTGCTTAGATGGTCTTGGTTTCTTTTAATTATACACGGAAGTCAAAAATGCTGTTTTAATTACCAGTTACAGGGAGAAAGTAAACAAGAATTCACCAATTAAGGGAAACTAGAGAAATGTGTTAGATTTACTCAGACAACATAACTTCATTTATATCGTCTGTTATCTGATTTCGATCTCCATATTAGGCCCAAAAATACTAAAAATAGAAAATCATCATCTGAGTTTAGCAAAAAGAACTTGTGTACATTACATAACATAATGATTTCATTTTCTGAGCTAATGCCAATCATGACAAGACAGAGAAACCTCAGTTAGTCATCTGAAAGTTCATCAGTTCCTCATGAACCTGAGAAGTAAAGGTGACGAAGTGTAAGGGACCAGACCCGGTGCCTGTCCAGTAACACACCCAGTGCTGCTTGACCAGTAACACACCCAGTGCTTGACCAGTAACAGCAGACCCACTGCCAGTCCATGAAGGACATAAAAATGCTAAGATCTGACAGACTATACACATACCTCTGAACACAAAGCCACATTTAGACAGGTAGGGGGGAGAGAGCGGGAGAGAGAGAGAGATTTTAACAGGTATTAGAAGATACTGAGCACTGCAGCTGTTTTCTGCTAGAGCTTCATCGGCTTTTCCATGATCACCATGCTGGGCGCGACTCAAAGTGCCCCGAGCTGATTAGCGGAGCGCAGGTTCCTCCACATTTTGAGGAGCGTCACCTGAGGGACCCGGAGTACCTGGGGCGGAACTGCCTGGAGGAGCACAACTCCTGGAGGAGCCCCTGCCTCCTACCGATCTAACCCAGGACAAACTTCCCCCAAAATATAGCTACAAAAAGTGACTCTTCACAATAACTTTGTGACTGAAGACGTACACAAAGAGCATAGATATCTCCTAATATAGAGTGCAGCTAAGGGAGGTACCTGAATCTACTGAATGGCCAGGTTACACCTCCATTCATCATGAATGGATTTTTTTCTGCCCTGTTGGCATGGGCATATTCCAGGACAAGAATGCCAAGATTCATTGGGTTCTAATTGTCAGAGAGTGGTTCAGGGAGCATGAGGAATCATTTTCACGCATGACTTGGTCACCACAGAGTTGTGACCTTAACCTCATTGAAGGTCTTTGGGATGTGACAAAGGAGGCTTTATGGAGGTTCAACTCACTTGTCAATACAGGATCTCAGTGAGAAATGAATGTGAATCTGGATGTAAATAAAGGGTGAGATGCTGCATAAGCCTGTGGAAACAATGCCATGACAAATGCGCCAAAATCGAAGCTAAAGGCGGCCCAACGAAAAATACAAATGGTGATTTTTTTTTGGCTGGGCAGTGTATAAATTAACACTTTTTTTTTTTTTTTTTTTTACATATTTATCCGTAATTTGTACTTATGTTTTGTGTTTAATCTGTGTTTACCAGTGGCCAGAAGGATGTGCAGAATAAGATTTTCATTGCATGGTGGGACTCCTGACTGTTTATAGCGTATATGACAGATTGGACCTGGGAGGGCACAAAACCGTAGACTGTCTGGAGGTCCCCAAGGACCCATATGAGAAACACTGCTCTGGAGGTCACATACAAAGCTATTTTATGAAGCATTCCCAAAGCTACGGAGACTTTCCAATCTCATATAATCCTGGCCTCAACAAAGAAAAAAAGACACCAACCGCATAGGAGGAGACTGGCAATAAAGCCACCCCAACAGCACCAAACACAGAGCTAATCTTCATCACCGGCTTATCTGAGCATCTTCAGGCTACTGGACCACCTGCTAAAATCTGTGGGGGAGGACTACCCCCCCCCGAGTAGTTCTCTATCCTGATTTTCACCACCCCTGGGCCCAGTGCATTCCCCAATCTCCCTGCTATTTCCCTAGTTACGCTAACAGAGGTGACCGTGAGGGCCACGATGAAGAAGAGATGACCTTCAAAGTTTCATGTTGGCAACAGACTCTATGCGGATCTACCTGCAGAGGTGCTCTGGAGATTGGGAGACCCTCCGGCTGCAGTCTCTTGGGGATGAGCGAGGTGGATCTGCCATCGCCATGACTACATCCCTTCACTGTAAACTACCTTTTGCTTTCAGAGATGAGAATGTGCCCAGACCCAGTGGTGGCTGCCTTGCATTTATAAGTCCCTCCCAATAATTACTGAAGAGGATAATCTTATCTTTACTGCTGCTGCTGCTAATATCTGAAAAAAAGTCAGACGTCCACGGGGATGCCAAAGAGGTGCACCATGGGAGGGAGACAGGCGTGAGCGTGTTGGGTTGGGCCCAATCAGCTCTCCTTCTGATACGCAGATGTGGTCTGCCTGTTCTGCATGAATAACACCATCTCACCATTCACCCTCGACGGCGAGGAGAGAGACCCAGACAGACGGCTTATTTTAATTACAGGCACAGATCTAGGGCAGCGTATCACTGTACCGAATATCTGTGTCCCTAATGATGGCTCCCCACAATCTAACTTTCATACACTGCAAGTTTTTTTTTTTTTAACTGCGTACTGGACGCCAGTGTAGATACTTATAGGGTCACTCTTTTAACAAACCCCAAATCCGCTAATGCTTTGAAAACAGCTTGCGGTGGACTGGCCTGATGTATATGGTGAGAATTACATCCCTAAGACATGCATTATGCTTCCTATTCTAATCCAAAAAGATCATACCGGAGGCTGGATTACTTTCCTAGCCTGTTAGCTATACATACTGTACACTCTACATTCAGCCTAATCAGACCTAAGACCAAATGCTGGAAACTCGACTGTTCATTACTGTGGGGTGGATTGTAGCTCAGCTGGTTAGGGTGCGTTGCCTGTGATTGGAAGGTTGCTGGTTCAAAGCCCACGGCATTATGATGTCACAATTGAGCCCCTGAGAAAAGCCCTTAGCTTTCAGCTGCCCCAGGGCCCATCTGACTCCGCCTTCTCAAACATTTTCTTTGCTTTGGATAAAAGCATCTGGTAGATCAGCAGCAGGCGACTATGACCTTCCTTATTAAGGAAAGCTGGGAACATCAAAATATGTGGCCATAAAGTTTGCCAAGTCTCCTTATTTAAGAGATGGTCGGAGGAGAGGGGGGGAGGCAGATAGAGGGAGGGTTGGATGGATGGATGGATGGAACAATAAAACACACACGATCCAGAAGCTACTGGAGTCCTCTCATGAAAGCAGACGACGAGAGAAAAGACTTGTCTTCATCACAAGAGAGAAACTTTTGGCACTAAATCAAGTGGACAGCATCAGCACAAGTCAAAATAAGAACAGAATGAGAAGTCCAGAAAAGCAATTACATACCACCCAACATCAACTAACATCTCAGATTTTCAGTAAAACTTAGTATAACTAAGAGGTGCCCAAACTCAGTTTACAAACACATGCAGCTGGGACACTGGGTGAAGAAGGTAAAACATTTAGAGATGAATGATTCGTGTCAGGCAGATTCAGAGCTTAAATGTGCAACATCATAGGATATGTACTGTTTTTTGTCATGACACACCAAAATCTGCTTGGGAGAATATTATATTTGATGATTCAAGGGATAGATATGTAAGAAAGTATTTCCAAGGCGAGTATTCAGGGAGAGAATCTTAAGTTTTTATTTTAAAGACCCCTGCATACCTCAGTAAGGGACATGCCTGCAGTGTGTCTTAAATAAATTTTATTTTGCAAATATAACAACTCGAAAACGAACAATTTTTAAAGATTAGAATTAAAAATAAATATTACAGGGAACTAAAGTAATATAAGATTCATAGTTTGTTAAAATTAATGGTTTTGCTAAGCACTGCAAAATTATCACACACCCACACACAAATATATATTATACACAAACAGAAATGTACTGCAAGAATGTAGCATAGACATGTTAAATGAATACACTCACCCACAACCGCGCATAATTCATATTTACATATAGCCGCAATTATGACTTGCTCTGTCTCCAGGTAGTACTAATCTATCACCAGCACCAATACTTATGTTTCTGCTGTTTTGTAAGCCGCTAATATTACAGTAAATTTGAGGGTTTTTTTAAGCTAGCCCACTAAAAACCAGAGGATCATGGAGTTTGTGGGGCACAGCCAAACCACCCTTTATGGCAGACAGATTATGGGTCCGCCTCTTCCGTTTGGCACCCCCACATTTAAAATGGTTTAAAATGAAATCAGCCATGATAGACTACGCAGATGAACGTACAGTATAACCTTCAACCAGTACGATGTTGGTTGGGTGGGGGAGGGACAGGATGGAATAGCAACCGGAAGTCATTAAGCACCAGTTAAAATTTTACCAGCATGTTCATTCAGACATTTATTTACAGATGGAAAGAAAATCGCCATTCAAAGTGGTCTGCAGCGACCTCGAGTCGAAGCGGGGAAAACAGAGAATGTCCCACTAAGGGGACCCAATCTCACTCTCACAGGAAATGCTAAGGACAAATCTAAGGACACTTCAAACCAAGCACCTCTGTATAGCAGCATGCTAAAAGGCAGGGGGAACGCAAACACTGCTGCAACCGCAGAGGACAGCTCTGCATGATGGACGTCAGATTTACCCAGAACCGTACAGGCCTGGAAAAATACACAAAACAAAAAAACATGCAGACCGTATACCAGAGAATTGCCCATGGTCTCCAAGTTCAGAGCATAAAAAACAGTGATTCAAAGATGTGACTCATAACTCATAACCCAATGTAAGGCCTAAATATCACACTACTTATTCAGATGAACAAATTAAAGCTTAATCTCCACTGAAGTATGACTGCAAACGAATGTGCATCATATTGTCATTCAAAAACTCGAATAAACCACATCGCTGGTGTGCTGAGTGTCTGATGAAACCGGGCAGATGTCAACTGTGTCACGTGTCACTGTCTCAAAATGCATCGCTCTCATTTTTAGGCTCTGGAATTCTCAAGCAGCTAAAGCACATCTTTCCACAGATAAAGGCTCTGGGTTTCTGGCATAGTGGTGGACAGTGTTCCCCTCCTTCGTGCCCTCACGTGTCCTTCTAATGTCCTCAGATCAGCACGATGGGCAGAGATACTGAGGCTATCAGAGGCCTAGCAGCAGACGTCCACTGACTTCTGGCCCATTAATGCTGTATGAGCAGGACGCTGCCCAGAGGTACCACGGCAGATCAACTCGACAGACATCCCCGCTGCTGGCACACTTGACATTCCTCACAATGTACGATCATTCAGGCTATGAGCAGGGAGCGGCATTAGTGACAGTCTGGGGGCCACAGAGGAACAGCCACTGCCTAGCAACGGAACAGCACTACGAGCAGGGAGCAGCATTAATGATGCTCCGGGGGCCACAGAAGAACAGCCACCGCCAAGGGACGGAACAGCGCTATGAGCAGGGAGCAGAATTAATGACGGTTCGGGGGCCACAGAGGAACAGCCACTGCCAAGCGACAGAACAGCGCTATGAGCAGGGAGCAGCATTAAACCGGTTAACCCTGTAAAACAAGCAGAGCCGACAGCATCTGAAAAACAGTGGCAGAGAGCTCCTTGCCAGCGTGTTTTTCACAGGTTTCCACGAGCCGCCCGGGACACTCACTGTGTGATCGTGTTCTGCACGCTCTTCTCGTTCAGGGTCATTCCAGGGGGAGGATCATTCTGCAGCGCTAATAGCTCCTTCTGCAGCCTTTTCTGCGAGAGAAAAAAAGTCAGGAAAGACGCCGTTTAGTTCATGTGGGACACGTGGAATTAACAGAGCAGGGGATGGTTCAGTGATCAGGCTGCACCTGTCAGTCCACATTAACTGGAACAGAACCTAAGAAAAACAGAACGCCACAGAAAAAGCCCAGTTTGTAAACAAACACTCCTGTACTCCGTCGAATTAAACATCTTCATCTGCCTAAACTTGATTTAAGGACACAAGGCTATTGCTAAAATGTACCTTGACCCACAATAAATTGACCCAGTTAAATTTTACCCCACCCAAACAAGAAGTAAAACAGCCTAAGACAGAAACTCATAGGCTCAAAAAATTGCTCATGAAACAGGACTTCGGTGAAGGCCAAGGAGCTTATAGGAGCTGTTAAACTAATTTGTGACCCATAAAACAGCTACAGATGTGAACCACTGGAAAGAAAAGGTTTTAATTAGAAGCCTGAAAATAATCTGTACAAGTGTGAGAAAGCGAACACAGGGGGTCTCGTTTCAACTGGGAAGAGAATAAAAAAGCAGGAAGGTCACACGGCTATTCATGTTTTCATCCCCTTTTAGCTGGAAATCTCAGGATACACCTCCAAGGGCCACACCTGACTCTCATTAATCTTATTTAGCACACAGATAAACCATCTTATTATTACCATCTATAGCAAAGCATCAGAGATACAAAACGGACTTCCCCAGAACAGTGTAGTGGAACAGGTGTAACGGTCTGTGATCGTAATGTTATGCCATAAAATCAAAAAATTACTAGGGCAAATTTATCATTAAGAAAACCCCAGTGCTTGGACACTGCCCCTGCAAAAACCACAACAGTTTGCACTGCATACAGATGTTAATACAGATGTTAACAGAGCAGTTCCACCTCTGAGGAGACGGTGGGGAACCTGGGTTGCCCTTGATGAATGTGAATCTCATCACTCATTTTGAAACACCGGGTTGCTGAGCGTTATTAAACGGAGCGACTGGGACAAGCAAACACTCAAGTTATACGAGTATTAAAAACGAGTGCAATGACAGCAACCTGAATCAGCTTGAATCATAACCCAGCCCTGCAGCTGCACATCACACAGGAGCCTCTCCCCCGAAGACGGTGTCAAGCTGAATCGCGGACAACATCCTCTGCCCAGTGGCCCAGGATCCGTACGGACCCATACGGACAGACAGCCTCCTCTTAAGTGCATGTCACGGCCCCTAAGGAAGGAGAATCGCGGGCTTGATTCTGGCAAGTTTAAATGCCACACAGAAAGGTGCCGTTAAGGGTCACTGGACTTCGACCGTATTTCAGGATGTGAGTAATGAGGCGTCGCCAAATAAAAAGAAGAAATGACCCTAAATGCATGAACAATATCTGTACTGTAGATGGGTCCGGTTTCATTTCAACACAACTGATACAAAGTGTAAAGCAGGTGGACTTGTAAAAAAGCACCGCAGGTGACCTGGACGAGTTGTTTACAAGGCAGACCATTTCTGACGGGGAAGAGCACCTGTCATGGTCTGGTACATGCGTAGCAATAACACCCAGCCTCCAAGTGCATCCAAACACAGCGGGACTGGCAAATGGCCTTTCCGTAAGACTCGATTTAATCCCCTCGCCGACCCGGACCGGCCGCCTGCTCCCTCCATCCGCCGCTCGGGAGCCGCAGCAGCCGCCCGTCCTGCCAGACAACAGTCGACCAAAGGTGGCTGCACCTCCTTGCAGGGCCGGCGGACTATTCAGGAGGTGATCCCGACTCGGTTCGGTCGGGCACGCCATCGCTGGGCTAAGCCCGTGTCGCCTCCGGCCGATCAGCTGTCCCTCTCCGGATCATCCCCCTGTGTTGGTCGCCTGTCGCGGAACCTCCTCGACCGCCGGCGTGTAACACCACCCCACGGACGCGGGGCTTCCCTCCCGCAATGGGATTCCACATGCAGGCCCGCACTGACCAGTCACGGCCGCGTACGGAAAGCATGGCGGAGCGCTTTCGGGTTCGCTTCGACACTCACCTGCATGGACGCCATGATGGAAACCCCCCTGCGGCAGGCTGGCTAGCGGAACGCAGACTGAAGCTGCGTCCTGCGTCACTGTGTCATGTGGTCTTTACGTCATACGTACGGGGGACGGACTGGCCCAAGCAGGAATGACCGTTATTGTTTACGCTTACTGCGCCCCATGTGGCGGTCGGAGGTACTGAAGCTACAGCGCAGTCCGTCGAGAGAAAACTTCACCGATTAATTATCAGAATGGTCATTGTAAAGTTTAAGTTTTAAGGAGATACCAAAAATAGAATCTACAGTATGGCAGGTAGTAAGGCAACTGTTACACTGTGGAGGATTCCCTTATTTAATGATTGACTGATTATTAAAAAAAAAACATCTACGATAGTATTATGAGGAGTATTTGTATCACATATATACTGAACAAAATTATAAATGCAACATTTGGTTTTGAAGCAGTAGGGAAAAAAATCCAGAAAAACAAAGAGCATGTATTTCAAATTTTGCCAAATAAGATTTTTTAATTGTATTGCTAATTTACGTACAGGTGCATATCAAGTTGATATCAGCAAGTTGATGAACGTTATACAGATGTTCCCTACTATGGGAACAATAAATGGGCACAATAAAAGAAACACAATGTCCCAGATGCCAGAAGTTTTGCAGGACCATGCCATTGGCATGCTTGGTGCAGTGATATCCACTAGTGATGTTCCCATGAATGAGTCACGAGCCTTCATTTCTCTACCATAAGAGGCCTCTGATTTTGGCAGTGTGTCCAGCTGGTTTCAAATTGACAGACCATGTGGCTGTATACTCACCAGACGTGCGAGCATTTTTGGGATGTTCGGGATCAGTGCATAGGACAGCATATTCCCACCAATATCAGACATTTTCACAAAGTTGAACAGTGGGACAGCATTCCACAGGCCACAGTCAAACCCTAAGAAGATGCGTCAGACCGTTACCAAAAAATGGTGGTCACAACTCAAAATGTGGGAATTCATTTACAAGATCCACCTTGTTTTTCAGGATATCAGTGACCAAGACAGCTTGATGATTCCCTTTCTGAAGCTTGAATTTCCATTTATTATTTTATTAATAATACATTTAAAATGGTTGGATGTTCCTTTTATATTTGTGTTCAGTATAGATATTACTGTGCTTAATGAAGTTAAACAGCTGGATAGCTACTTCTCCGCATGACCATGCATGATAAACTGTCATTCGCATCATCTCTGAAGATGTTTCATAAATATCCAAGGAAATTTCTTTGGAATAAACCACAGAACTGAAGTCTGTCTGTAATTTAAATGAGTTCTACGAAATTTATACTCCTACCTGCCAAATAAAACCTATTAGTTTTATATATTGATTCATATCCCTGCTATTATTGCACAATAATTTTCTTTTTACTGGATCATTTTGTTTCTCACCATAAAAGTCACGGAGACCGCCTTTGCCAAAACAAGTTCTCAAGACCATTGTGTAATAGCCATTCATTGTTTAATAGTCACTCATTTTTAAGGAAGCGGTGTGAGTTAAGATAAAACTACATTTGAATATATAGGATTCATAGGTATTATCTTCAGCATCGGTAAAAGCTTGTTCCAATTCAAACTTATTTTTGTAAACAATTGGACTGTTTTCACACTTCACACTTATAAAAACAGAATCTGTAAGTTGTTTTTTCCCCAAATCTGACTCATAACTCTTTTTTTCTTTATGATTGCAACTTGAAGTGACAAGTTATTGAACATAATGGAGCCCTGAATGTTTAAAACAATTCCTACTCCAGTGCTGACTGAAAGACAACAGAACCAGATTTTCCAGAGAGAAGGAATTGCTGCTTTCAAAACAGAAGTGGTATCTTTGGATGCTGGGCTGCAGTACATCCCACTACTGAACAGGTCTGACCACTTTCAAAGCACCTTTAAATGTTTAACGTGAAACTCAGTGCATGCAAAATCCAGGAATCTTTCTGGGAAAGACAAAGACAGTGTGTTACACTCAGCAGAGATTGAATTAAGAGTAAAGACAGCTTTCACACATCTCGCCTTGTAAGAGCGGCAGTAAACACATTCAGATTAAATTAGCTGCTCTCATGTTTCAAAAGGGGTGGAGTAAAAAACACACTGTGTCATTCTTCTAAAAATAACACCCTGTCACTGTCACTGTGTGTGGCTACCGACTGAAGAAGCCTGCATCAAACACAGTCAAACAGTATATTTATACTAGTTTCCCATAAAGCACGATCCTCTGTTAACATAGGAGGGGTTCAACTGTTATACTACCCAAGAAAAAATAAGCTATACTGATAGAATGGATGGATGAATGAAGTAATTGATTGACTGATTAATTTCCTTCCTTCCAGCCACTATCCACCCATCCATCCATCGCTCCATCCATCCATCCACCACCACATTTAATACATCATTTTAGTGCAAGGTATTTATACTTCTGAATTTACATTTGTTTTGCCGCAGCAGGAATGGGTCTGAGGATTCACAAGGTCACAGACAAGTCAATGAATGTAAACAGAATGGCGCCCTGACTGCTAATGTGTGTGTAGCATTCTGAGTGTTTCATCTTATCCGAATCAATTCTGTTAACAGTGATGAATTCAAAAAGTCACCCCGATTTCAAACCACTTCCTGTGATACATTCAATGTCTCTTAACATCTGGTTTAATGTTAATTGTGACTCTTGACTTCTGCTGACAAAAGCACAAAGGATGATGCTTTTTTCCCTTTAATCTATCCAGGGCCAGCCACCATTTACTTACTTAATAGAATTAATACTGCAGACAATATACAGAAATGAGCAGTCAAAGCAAACCATCTGCTATCATTGTTTAAGTCAGACATATAGTGCTCAATCTTGGGAGTCGAGACGCTTGCTAAATTTTGTAAAAATGTTGCATATTTATTGGTTTCACAACAGAAATCCATTGACAATCAACACTTAACATATTCACACATTTTCTATCATCGTATTTTTTTTTCTCAGTTTTGTTCTTGCCATTTTGCTATTAATTACAACTGTAGTCCCAAAACTTTGTGAGCACTGTATGTCTGTGGACAACTGTCACAAGTACTTATTACAAGGCATGTGAGTATCACAAGTAATTGTCTAACTACTCCTTTCATTGGATTCTTTACCCTTATCCTTTTAATAAGTACAAAGACAGTTAAACACTTGTAATGGTTGACTTGTCTGACATGTACATTACTTTGGACAAAAGCGTTTGCTAAAAGAAAATGCAACATAATTCCACCAGGCCACCAGACTTTCCTTAGGTAGCACTCTCCATATGAATCTATGCCCTGAAATTGTAATAGGCAGTCAGGTGTCAACTTTTTACAATTATTTACAAGATCATTTAATCTACAGCTCAGCATGTATTTTTCGCATATCCTGACTTTTAATGTGAAACCTGGCACCAGTCTGACAGCATGAGCAGATCTCAGAACAAAACAGCCAGACCCATCCATGCATTTATTACACGCCACCCACACCGAAGCAAGCAGCGTCCGAGTTCTTACAACAGACCTTTAAAAAGCACAACCCTAAAATCAAACTTGTAAAGGATAAACAAAAGCTCTGCCAAGCATCACAATCTTAAGTTTCCAGAAATACTCACCCTTCCTTATTCTCCTAAATATTCTCTCAGATTTAATCAAGATAAACGGATGTCCAGCTGCATGTCCAGGAAACTTCTTGCAAATGTTCTGCAGCTGCTCTCAATCCACACTTCATGTTACATTTCGAATCAAACCCACTGATGTAAAAGGCCAAAAATGAACAATACAATAGTGAGAGCACTTGAAGGAGCATGACATCGTTGCAGTTTACCAGCATCCCAGAAAATCCTGCCAAATCTTAAGGGGACGAGAAGCCAGAAAACAAGAGGAGAAACAGTGTAAAGAACATAACCCACTTTGTGCAAATGGAAAGCAGGCAGACTCAGGTCTGAGACACCTTGGAGGGTACAGGAGTTTACTAATTCTTTAATGGACATCTGCATCAGCTGCAGAAGCAGCAGCCATCTCCTAAAGGGTAACAGAAAGCATCCCTGCAAGCTGAAGCCCTATGAAACCACAGAAAAGGCAAAAATGCAGTCGCTTTCAACCGATGCATATATACACAATGACACATGCCTCCATGTTTAATTAGATAATGCATATTTATATACAGGACAAAATTAATGTCTGCATTAACAGATGTTCATAACCTTTAGATTATGCATCATTTTAACTAAAGTAAAAAGCTGATCAAATGGCAGAAGTCATTTTATACAACATGAATCTGTAAAGTACTTAATGTATGTAACTCATTCTAAAATGGGTGAAACATCCTGGTGCACTCAGTGAATAAATTAGTAAAACAAGGAACATAAAAGCAAAGAAATATCCTCCGATCAGCACTTTTCTCTTAACAATCTAAGAAATTCGCAGCCATGAGGAGCTCCAGAGCGATCTCGGGGGCGATGGGGAATTCCGGGATTTCTGTCGAGCTGTTGGTGTATCGGACCTTGTAGGTGAAGTACATGCACACTTTGGAGAGAACGTGAGAAGGGATCTCCCTGAAGTTGACTTCGTTGGTTTCATTTTCCGCAAACTGACCTGAAAGGGAAGCGGCCAGCAACACTGAACACAGGGGCCTAGAGCGAAGCCAGGACCTCTGTGCCATTTCCCCACGAGGGACTACAAGCACCACAGCCACATGTTCTACCACTGCCGTCTGTAGAATCAAATAAAAATTTAGCCTTTAAACATTAGAATCCAATACATTAGTGTCTTCACCATACCAAGATGTGCAAGTACAATGACCCATAAAACCTACATAAACACATTATAAACCCGATCTGGCTGAAATTCTCAGAGACAAAAATGCCTTAAAGACAGGAGAAAAACGCATGCATAAAAATACACAGTCCCAGTCAAATGTCTGGACACACCTGTTTTATTATCCTCTCTTTTTAGGCTATGATATTCACATTATGGTAAAAGGCTTAGAGAAAATTAAGTAATACATAGAAAATATTGCAACGACCAAGAGAAGTATTCAGCAACTCAACATTTTCTCCAGCTCATCCCAAACCAGTGGCCTGTACTACGAAGCGGGGTTACTGGCTTATCGGGGTAACTTGTCGGATTTAAGGTAGTCTGGGCAAAATGTAAGTGAACAAATATGAAGTCCATTTAAACTGTGGTACCTTAAATCTGACAAGTTACCCCGATAGCATTCCATCTCTTTCCCTTTTCACAATACTTACTGCATAACTTCAATGTCTGCTTAGGGTTGTTATTTGGTTGTAAAACAAATGATTTTCAATAGGTATGTCCCAACATTTGAAAGGTACTGTTACATTCATATTTTACCCAAGTTTCATAGCAATAATACTGCTAAACTGGTTAAGGAAAGTGGGTGCAGCTCTGAGGCAGGTGAGCTTAGGGCGCTTTACCACACATCAGGCATCACACTTCTGGTACTTCAGAAAAGAATTGAAAATATAGGCCTTTAAGGTGTTGGTTTTCCACTGGCATAAAAAGTGGTACCGGCATCGAATGACATCACAACGTGAGGCGGGGCATTTTATACTGAATTAGAAAAATGTCTGTTGTATATTACAGACCTGGGCAATTGCAATATTAATACCCACATCACGTTAGGCATATGCAATTCTCACACTGTAAGGACTGTGACAGTCAACGGGTTTGAAATCAGTCTTTTTCATACATTCATATTGTCTGGGCGTTATAGTACAGGAGGGTTTAAGTTTCATGACGACTTTTTTACTTTATCATAGGAAACAAAACATAGCAAGTTTAAATTAATTTTACAGATCTTTTTTTTTCTTTAAAAAAAAAAAAAAGTTTAAAGTTTACCTCCGCTGCCTCTGAAATGAGCTCCGCATGCACTTTCCAGTCATTTTCATCTTTGCAATTAAAATAACTCATAGACGGGTTTATAAGAAATGTGTTTAAACTTCTTTTTTGCTTTATAAATATCCCAATATTTATCACAACAAAATCACATCATAATATTTGAATTTTTTCGAATAGTGTGCATCCCTAGTATTTTATAGCAAATACTTTTTTATTTCTTGTTATGCCGACCTGATCGCAGTTAAAGTCGGAGTGTCTCCATTTGTCAGTGCATGTGTGATTTTTTTTTTTTTTTTTTTTACCTTTGCTGTTTTCTGGGTTTGTAACTAAGACTGTGGTTGTATTGTGTTTAGAGGCAGGCTATTTGTATACATGATCAACAATGAACACTTCTGCAAGTCCCACCCCAAACCACCAAAGTACCAAAAAAAAGTACCTCAGTTGCTTTGGTACTTTGAGTACTGTAGTCAACGAAAAAGGGAAAAGTACTGAAAGTACCTGGCGCAGTGGAAAAGCGCCCTTAGAGCAAGGGGATTTTAAGGTGCTGGCTTCCCTGCATTTGACTGGCTAGCACCCATAGGACCGAATATGTGTGCAACACTAAATGTTTTTCTTTTATGGCTCCCGAAATCGCAAAAGCTCACCTGGCCCACTCAGCATGGCTTTGATCGTGCCGGAGGTGAGGGCGTGCTCACGCTTGACGATGAATTCATGTCCATCTGAAGAGATGAGTTTTACGTACATAGCATCTGGCCCCTCACAGCCACCATAGATCTTTTCTTCTCCATCTACATAGAGTTTGCAAGAACATGGATTAGAGGCAGTGCTGGAGCATGGTGCTCTCTCTCTGACTTTAACAACTACAAAAACAACGCACATGGGAATATATTACAAATATCTATTATTAAAAAGGGAAAATGAAATGCCAATAGAAGTGCAGCGAAAAGTTCTCCATTCATAGCAGTAGTCAAGTAGCAACTTTCACTAACCCATTGCTTCTTGAGTGAGGGATGACCACTGTCTTCCTAAAAATATAAACGCAAATGATTAAGCATGCCAACTACCAATTCAAGGAAAGGTTAGAACAGTATCTCTTGGAACCAAGTAAAAGGCTTTCCTTTTTAGGAGTCCTGTAAGCAGGTGTAACATTCCTTTCCACCATCTTCCTTTGCCAGAAGGTCTCATTAAGGGACTGAGTATAGGGCACTTCCCCCAAAGAGAACATAACACATACAAACCAGAATTTGGAGGCCAACAAGAATAACATTTTCCTGGCACCACATAAGACCATGAACTGTATAAAATTATGTACAGATGACCATGCAGCAACAACAGCAATAGGCCACCTGGGACCAGAAATTCAGGCTGCACAACAGGACCCAACACCCAATCTTTCTCTGTGCTTTATGGGTTCAGTATTTAGAGCATAAAAAGCAGGCCTCAATTAATCTTAAGTAAATGTAAGAAGAAAGCAACAACGTGGTGAACTAATACTTATGGCTGTACTTCTGATACATTTTAGTTACTAATTGTGTAACTAGATTTCAGTAATTATTAAATAGTGCGGTTGAATTTCCACAAACATCAAATTACGGACCAGATGTCCAATCAACTATCCTAACATATCACAGCAATAAGAAAGAGGAAAATCAGATTTAAAGGCGAAAAGTGACCCGAAACGTATACAGACCAAGTTATGTGTAGCGACTGCCTCCGCAACATGGGGTGCCGGGGTGCATCAATTAAAATGCTACCGGTAGCTAGACTCAGCCTAATTATAAAACAGGCAGGCTTTGTACAAAGGTGGAAATGGGGACATCGGAAATACGCCGAAAAGCACAGTCTGTCTTTCCAACGAAGCACCTACAATACAGAGTGGAGTACACCGTATGTGACTTTAACACTGGCCTGTAAAGTTACAATAGTATATTATATATTTGATATTTAATCACTTTTTATATAAACACAAGCAGAAGTCTGGTGGCGATGTTCTATCTTCGGGTGCAACCATGATTACGGTTAATCTGCTGGGAGACTAAAAAAAAACTTCAAATTTATACTATTCTAGAACCTACTGTTAAAATACAAAATAACAATAAACTCAATGAAATACGAGAAGCATAATTAGAGAACAGTTTAAGGGAAATTACCTCGCTGCCAGAATTACCCAAAGTGAAGGCTTCTTATCTGTCGGCCCGAGCTACCCGGAAGACCATCCGAGCGGTACGTCACTATTTACTTCCGTGTACAAAGACGTGAAAGGTTTGGTTCCCAGTTATTGCAAGATGTACGGTTCTTTTCTATGCTTGTTTCCAATAACAAACTATCGATTCAAATATGATAAAAAATTAGCAGTGGTTTGGTGATCATACGCATCCATCCAGATTATCGGCCTTCATAAGATTAAAATAATGCTTCAAAGACATTTTATTATTGTCCATTTGACTTGTTTAGTGTCAATTTCACATATTCAATTAGCAAAATTGGCATCTATCTATCTATCTATCTATCTATCTATCTATCTATCTATCTATCTATCTATCTATTTTGTGGTGTATCATGTAAACTGTTTTATGCTCGGAACTAAAATTACATGATCCTTTTTTCCCTTAGAGCGGAGTTTAGGGGGAGCCGTCTTCAACTCGCAGGCGCACTGGCGCACACTCGAGTCCAGCCTAGTCACTCTAGTTGGTCTAATTTGGATCTTGATCTATGTTGAGTGTACATTAATGGTTCATTTCTCTATTCAAGCTGAATTCCCTGTCTCATTTAATTAAAGAACGTATTGTTGTCATTCTAGCTATGATTACATATAACCTGACATCTGCTGTTAAAAATTAGAGATTTATTTTTGTAATTAAAATAACAGTACAAATGATGCCACAAAAGTTTGATGTCTTAAGATGCCTTCCTTACACAGATCAAATCAATATTTCCTTCTGTCTTGAGTCTGAGAGCATTGACTCACGGACACTCATCCCACGTTTGACAATGCACTGATAGTTTATAGCTTACGTTTATATTTATCTGGGAAAGTATTATGACTAACGGCCATGAGCTGCTATTCTAAGGCACTGAGGTGTGGGTGGGCAATGATGTCAGCAGAACATACAGTACCTCATGTGATGTCCACGCTTTTTGTGGTTTCATTAGTTGGTGAGAAGACTGTGTAAAAAAAATAAAAAAAAAAATAAGCTTCGTTAACTACAAGTTTAGTGATAAGGGGCATTAGGATTAAATCGGATGATTACACACAAAAAGAGAAATATTTAGCTGATGTAAAACAAAGGTGTATTTCGATCGTCCCTAGGCATGTGTAGTATGTGATTTACGTCGGTCACTGGTCTATGCAGCTGTAATGACAGGAATGGCGGTGTGGTGTTGGCCCATAGCTACCACAGGGGGGCGCTATGAGCCAAGGAACTTGTGCTGGGTAATGTTCAATCCCTCGCAAAGTTCAGGCATATTTCAGAACAATGAGTTTGGCTTGGGTTTGTGTTTCATTTTAAGCAGAGTAAATTAGCAAAGAGCCTTTGACGATATTGCGATTTTCACCTCTGAGCAAGGCAGCCAGGAATTTTGCAGAAATAGTAACTGTATTGTTATTGTTCTATTCATCTTCCGTTATCTGGAACAATGTTGTGGAAAGCCTGGAGCTTGTTCAGTTCAGCACAGGGCACACGACCTTGGAACACCTCACTGGGTACACTCGCCCTCTATAACAATTTACAGACATCAGTTAGCCTACCTCCAGGTTTTTGGACCCGCATGACATGGGTATAACATGCAAACTCCACACACATAGCAGAAGCTAAGCACTGAACCACCACACTGCCCATGTAAAAGTATGGCAGGTATATAAGCTACTATGTAACTGTCATTTAAGGCACAATTGCCTTTGTCACAGTCACCGTCACATTAAAGGTTGTGCAGGGGTTAACATGTGGTCATAAATGCTGTGAGATGATGATACAGCTGATAAAACAGCTCTAGTTCCCTAATGCTAAGTGCCATGTCTTAGAATTCAGTGTAATCTGATTTTGAATTGATGTTCACTCGTTAAGGTGTTGTAAAATTTTTAAATGCTGACGATTAATGTCACGTTTCTGTGGCAGAAGTCTTTGCGTCAAAGTGTCCCTGCTCTACCTCCGAGTAAGAGAACATTGACAGAAATTGTCCTTTGAGCAACTTTCTGGAAGATTTTGGCCAAATAAGTCTGCAGTACTAATCCTAGCTGATGTTCAGCATCAGTGCTGGCACCCTGATCCAAGGCAAAGTGAAATCAGTGCCCCCTCGGAATTTGGCCCCCTAGGCCGCCACCTATATCGCCTATAGGATTGACCTGCCCTAGACATCGTTGTTGGCTCCCATCAGCCTTGGCGGTGTCCCTAATCACGGAAGCTTCCGGCAAAGTGCGGACTTGAGCCCCCACTGATGAGATGGCTGCTAGCCTTAAGTGGCGGTCCCCGCCCCGCGCCCCTTTTGGTAATGGACAGGGGCAGGTGCCGTCCGACAGGATGATCCCAGAGCACTGACCCCGCTGTGTTATCAGTGTGTCTATAATGGCCTTGGGGGGGCTTGGAGTTGGGTTAATTAAGGAAGTCTCCCCCCCCCCAGGTGAAAGGTGAGGGAAGCAAACCTGCTGAGCCCATGCGGCAGCCAGCAGCTGCTGTGGCATGTTAAACAGGGGTCTGACAGCTTGGCATGACAGGGGGGGGCATGACAGCCAGCTCTGTCTGTGTTGCATTGGCTCGCTGGGGGGGGGGGGCATGACATGGGCTTCTGCCTATTGGGTAGGGTGGCATCATACAGTGTTGGGTGGGGTGTTGGGTGAGGTACCATCACATCGACCAGAAGCGAGACTCAGACCCTCAACACTGCAGGTGTTAGACAGCAATGCTACGCACTGACTGCAATGCTGCACAAGAAAATACCAATAATATAAATGTGAAGTAAGCATTTTCTTTTTAATTAACATCACCCTGGATATAACTTGTCATTTTATGATCACAATGGCTCATAAAATAACCTTAGTGCAAAAATAAAATTTTATGGCACTTCTGTTATTTGCTTTTTAATGGCTACATTTATTTTAATTCATAGTGATTTCAATTATCAGTTTTATATCAGCGTCCCTTGTAGGCCATGATTAAATGTCATGATTAGGTTTGATCAGCAAAGGTTTTCTGTTCAGACACATGGAATCACAGACTCACAGACTCACATGTTCACAGACATATAAACTCAGAGTCTCACAGGCATACAGACTCAGAAGCAGGCCTTTTATAAGACAGAATTGATGACTGGTGAAACATGACCCACACGTGTAGCCTGACACGGCTATGGCCTGTTTTTCTGTCAGTCTCTCTCTCTCTTTCTCTCTCTCTCTCTCTCTCTCTCTCTCCCTCTCTCTTTCTCTCTCTCTCTGGTTGGTGCAATGTAGCTGCGTAGGAAAATCTGCCTTTTTTCTCATGACTCCTTTTTCAAATCCGTTTTTAGCCGGAATGTTATCCTGGCCGCAGCGTCGCGCCAGATCTGTGGGACGCAAACGCAGTCGGAGGGGGCTGGAGTCGACTTCACAGACTCTTATAGCGACCCAAGGGATCTGTGTCTCATCTGTTCCAAGCACACGATCCTCAGAAAAGGCTGGAAATAAAAATGAAACTGTGAAAAGGGGCCTCTTATACGAATGGCTGGTGTAGAGTGACATTACTGCACTCGTACCGTGACACTCTCAGGCGTGACCTTTCAGCCAGGGACTGTGACGGTCATTACCTCTTTACACTGTGCTCATTGTTCAGTTTATTTTTTACTTTTTATTTATAAACAGGTAGCAGGGCAATCACCCAGCAGACGGATAAAAAAATAGATATCTAATGTTAATTTGGTGGAAAAGACGTCTCCAGTTTGCCTTCCAATACAAAGCGCATAATTGTGACAGCAGAGAAGTTCTACCAATAAAACTACCTATAAACTGCTGGTTTACTTTCAGATATTAAAAATAATCTATTTTTAATTTTAATATTAATAGGTAGTAGTTTAATATTAATAGTTTAATATTAATGTTAATAATCTCAGATCTCATTTGGTTACAGCTGTACTATATATGAAGTATCAGTATGACTTTCATTGCCGCTGTACGCTGTTAATATTTATTGGTTCATTTATGTACTTTGTGTAAGTATGTTATTAGTCTGACTCCTGTCCACTAACACCTATCATTCCACAGCCGGCCGCAGGAAATTAATCTTCATCTTTTCATCTGTCAGCTTTATCCTTTGGATATAAACATTAATCCCATGGTCTCTTAGTAAAGCCAAAATCATGGCACTCTCTTCTCCCTGGATGGGGGGGTTTCTCCAATGTGAAATGGTCCTATGCTAACAAAGGGGGTATGAGCTGGCCTTCCCTACGAATTCTTCCTGGGCTCTGCCACTGTCACATGTGTCACTGTCACATGTGGCCTAACATATGGGAATTTTGAATCACCTGCCAGGTTTATTCAGGGCACGGGTTGACCACCCCCTGGGTTTGTGCTGCGCTGGGGACGTAAAGCGTGAACATAAACACGTAGCTGATAAATCACGCCAAACAGTGACTCGCCTGCGTGATTCATGACGTCTGTCATGGCAGTGTCTCGGATATACACACAGAGAACTGCCATCTCATCCTGGGAAACCGCTTATGCGACCAGATCGGGGGGGGGGTTAGCACTCTCATTCCTGGCTGGCCTCAGTTTACCTTTCCTTCGGCTATTTCGCAATATATGAAAGACCAGCAGCGCTCCTCTTTCACCACGACTTGCAGTTCTCCCAGTGCACACTCCATCACAGAGCCTGATACGGTCGCTTTTCCCATTGAGCTAATCAAGGAGATCAATTAAGGTGAATAATTACATAAATGCAATTATTATACTCTGGAAAACTTTAAAGAAATAGTTCTGGAAGATGCAGATTCTGTTTTGCTACGTTCATTGTTAATTGTTAATTGGACAATGCTCCTTAAGTCCTGAAGTGGAATTATCTAATCTTTCTTAGATATTTTAATAAAAAGTAACATTTAGACAAAAAAATTTTAAAATAAGGTGTTATTATTTCCCTCTTAAACATGTCAGAGTCCCAGATCTAGGGGGTGTACTATCACTGTATAATCTGGGGGATTAATTCTCCTAAAACATTAAATTAATTTCGGTTTATTTTTTAAATCCATCTTCTATCCACTTCTCCTGGTCAGAGTTGCCTGTAGCATAGGGCACAAGGGAGAGCAGGCCGTGGATGGGAGGCCAGTCTATCACAGGACACACGTAAACAGTCAGCTTACAGTCCCCAGTTAGCCCAACAGCATGTCTGCAGACTGCAGGAGGAAAGTTGGGTAATGCAGGGATATCATACAGACCCCGCACATGGGGAACGGCAGTGGGACTCAAACTGGCAGTCCTGGAGGTGTTCTGTTCCAGCACCTCCCACTGAGCCAGCCAGCTTGAAATGCAATATTTATGAGCATAATCATTTACATAAATATCGCACTGATCAAAGGTCTGGGGAAACAATGGCTGCTCCTCTATTCCTTTTCATCAAAGGAGCATCAATCTGCTGGCCCCAGCTTTACTGCTAGTGACACCGAGACCAAAAATAAAGATGCGTCATCAGATACAACCGTAACGCAGGCAGCGGCGTGTTCGGCGTGTATCCCCGCATGTGCAGGGTGTGATCGGAAAGGCGCTTTATTTAAGGTCCTCGCAGAAGAGGAGGAAGCTCACTGCGTGAAGGGGTTCAGGAATATGCAGTAATACCCTTCTGTGATTGGCTGAGAGGAGAGTCAGGGTCACCGTTGTCCTGATAGGTCCCGTCTCCCGCTGTGGCTCATACACCACACAAAAATAAATCAGCACGGATCTCGTATCACCAGGGCAAAGATTTGCAGACACTGTGAGATTTTTTTCTTTTTTCTATTTGCTTATATGCAACCAAAATGCAGAATAGTAGAATTTCACTGGAAACCCCAACTCTTGTTCTCAGGAGTGCCAGTGAAGTGACCTAGGAGTATGGTCTGGAATTACATCTAGAAGTTTCCAAAACTTCTAGAACACCTGAAGCACCATGAAGATCCACTTTACAGGCTATTAGCCATATCATGATACAATTATTCTTCAATCCAGATAGGTGTGTGCAATCATTGTGTCGACCAGACTGATCACACAGTATCTCCTCTTAATGTAGAGACACATTTGAAAGAACATCGTCTTCATCTGGAATTGAAACTCTGTGAGTGCTTCACTCAATGAGGAGCTTGAGTTGAGTTGATACTCATGCAGAAAGAGTGCTGGCGGTTTGTAATCTTTTAAAAAATGGGAAAATTTAAATGTAGCGTCTTCAATCAGCCCCGTTGTCCCCTGACCTTCCAGATTCTTCTTCTGGCGTGTGAAAATGATGCAGAGAGACCACCTCGCTCACCACTGCTCACTATTTTAGTGCAAAGTGGAGCTGCAGCAATTCTTCTGAGCTGGCTGCTCCTCTTCCCCACCGGGGGGGTTAAGTAGCTCTAATTCAAGGCGATCTCCCCAGTCATGGCAAACTGACTCCTCCGGGGGTGGGGGGTAAGGCTGTATAACCAGCTTACTAACCCACCAAAATAGATCGTAATGAATAATAGTGATACATGGAGGGAAGCTGTTCTTTATGACAAGAGTAACTCTATTCATTGCAGGATTTACTGAGTAAGCGCTGAGTTATTTCCAGGGTCTAAAATGCTGTAATCTTGCCTGTCACTTTGAGAAAGAAAAACCCAATAATAAAAGGATAAAAGAAGCCCTCCTGTCTATAACAGGAGTCTCCAGATTCCATCAACAACAGCAACACAAAGTCAAGGTCCACTGTCCCATGACGGCAAATTTTGCTAAGCTGGGCAGGGACAGTTGGTCTATAATATCACTGAATTTGACAAACTGGCAAAAAGGAAAGACGCGATCAGATTTAGAGTAAAATAATGTTCCTCTCAAAACAGTAGGATAAATGCAATGCAGTAATCAGTAGAAGGGCAGGTTCCTGTGTTGACAAGGCACAGCCCTGACATCAGCTAGGAGAGCAGCAGTATTGCTGAGCATACTTGGGGCGTGCTCTGGCTGTTAGCGGAGCCCCGAAAGGGCAGCACCTCACCATGAACTCATCATCATGATCTGAGAGCAGTGCCACAGGTGTTCCATGCTCTCCCATCCTGAAATCCCCTTCCCCCCCCCCACTACGCTTTGGACAAGTGGGCCGAAATAAACAAGATGATTCAGGGTTTCAGCATGTGCACTGAACACATTAATGCATGAAGGAAGGATTCCAACGTCTCTTTCTAATTGAAATGTTGAGTATTTTAGTCAGCTCGTCTTATTCTCTTAGACACAAACTTTTCCATACTCTGGCTGTCAGCTAAAGTGAGTATATTGCTAGTTCTGATTATGATTCACTGCCAAACTTCTCTAACTTTTCACACTTTCCCCACCCATCAGGTGCTTACATGTATCTTTGCGTCTTAATGTCATGCCTTAAAATGTCATGTCTGTGTTATGTTAGTATGTCTTGGCATTTATATTCTATTTATTACTTTATTACTTTCATTTGCACTACGACCAACAAGAACAACATTTCAGCTCAGTGTATGATTCCATGCATCATATATCTGAGGCAAACAATAAAAGATACCTTGGCTTTTGATTAGCTTGGAACACAACACCCCCTGCTGGAATATTAATTATTACTACAAATGGTGCAAGAGAACACTACATCCCCTGCTGCAGTATTAACTGTTACTCCATATGGTGTAAGAGATCCCTACACCTCCTTCTGAAGTATTAATTGTTACTCCACATATTGTAAGAGAACACTACATGTCCTGCTGGAGTATTAATAGTCACTCTAAACTATATCCACACTACATCTCCTGCTGGAGTATTATTAATGGTTACTTCATCTGGTGCAAGAGCATTTTGCATAAGCTATGCAGTCTTATTGTGTGTTAGCATTGCAAACAGGAGTGACAGACATGACAGTCACTTGACAATTTACCACAACAAAGTGTTTATATACTTGTTGAATATTGCAGTTACTATAATTTTAATATACCATTAAATGTCCATCAGTTTTATACCTACAAATACTCAGCTTTGCTTGGTCTGTGAAAATGGTTTACATCCTATATCTCAATAAACAAAGATAACTTAAGATAAACATTAAATTGCAATATATTTTTAACTGCTATGAAATATAATAAATTCAAAAGGTGCCCTCAAACACACTTGAATATATATGTAAGTATGATTAACATAACCTAATATAAGGAGTGCCTATTTGAAATCATTCACTGTGGATGCTAAGTAACAACATGGCCCAAATCATGATGAGCCAACCAGAGCCTGGGTTTTAGAAGGAGATCAGCCAATGAGAGAAGATCCTCACCCGCATCTCATAGTACATAAACTCTTAATTACCACCCACCATTTTAACTGTGCAAAGCACAATGTACAAAATTAGGAAACTTTACTAACTTGACACACTGTGCTGCTGTATGTATTTTCAAGCTCAACTTTAGCTTAAAAGGTTGAAATCATATGGGAGAGGCTCCTATGGAAATCATTGGGGGCAAATTTCAGTCGGTGAATCATGCTCAGTATGGAAATGGGATCTACTTGTTAATGATGTCTGAGCAACTGCTTTAAAAATCATCGCCGGTGATATCCTGTCACTGCTTATCAGCACTGGTCCAGTTTTGGAAACACCCAGAAGTGTGTCTCTTTAAGTGGCTGCGACGGTTTAGCATTTCACTGGAGAGGTGTTTGCTGGGCCTGCTGTGCGCATTCTATTGGCACAAAACTTATGTACCTAAAACAAAATGACAGCTTAAAAGGAGACTTCAGGTGACATATTTTTCCACATCAAACGCAACAGTTTAACTAGAATTCCAGCCCACAATATGTAGTTCTTTTAATAATAATAAATAATAATAATAGTTGATAATTAAACGAGCTTATACCTCAAACGAAAGGATTCAGACTCATAGAAGCATTCTTATGTGTGAAATACAGGCTTCTTTATTCTGTATCTTTAATATTTTCTATTCCCCAATTCCTGCCTGGCACAAACGTCACCTCGCACACTAGCAACAAACCGAAGCAGCGTAATGGTGAACGGTGACCATGCACAATCGGCCTGCTCGCACACCTGCTGTCGTTGCTGATGTGTTAAAGGGACCCAAATTATTAGTCTTCTGCGACGCTCGACAGTGGGAACGATTCTCAGAGTCAAGGTTGCCCCTCCTGTTACACTTATTCCAGCTGATTTATAGCTGTCATTTATACACATTGCAGTTCAAAACTTTGCTTATGGGCAAAATTAAATTTCTTCAAAATACATTAATATCAGTTTGAGATATCTTCATATATTTTGGAGTATTGTTTCAGGGTTAGATGTTGCAGGATCCACCTTCACTAGTTGCTTATTGAGTACAGGGTCACGGTTTGCTGGGGCCTGTCCCAGAATGCACAGGGCACGGGGCACGGGCACGAAGTATCTGGATTTTATTTACAGATATATCTAAATCATTTACAAATAACATGAGGTACAAACCTTCATAAACAAATTCTGTCTGTTGGCCACCGAGCAGCTGGAGAGCAGTGGTCTCAGCTCAGTAAATGTCAAGCAGTGTTATTATACTCTAATTGCACCAGGATTGGTTCCCCTGGTAACAGGCCTGAGAGTCTTTTCCTGTCCTGCATTCATAAGCAGGCCGCCTTGCAAAGGGTCACAGAACACTCCCCGTCGGACGTTTGACATATTTCTCCTCACCTGCATAGAAGGGTCATGACCTGATAAAGTTTCTTAAAGCTTGTGGGTGACAGGGCTTCTCCTCTAGCTGGGATTTAAGGAGAGAGAGGTGCATTTTGTGGTTCAAGGTTAGATAGTGCCTGTGATCAGACAGGAACTTTCCATGTGAAGGGTATTGAGGATTCTGCTCTGGACTTGGTGTATATTAATGGTTTCCTTTTAATCGCTGACCTTAATGACATCTGATTTTCCAGTAAGGTGACCTCACATAGCGTGACACTGAATTGCGTTTTGGTTGCGGTCCACTCCGGGCGAGACCGCAGCAGTATGAGGTGGCCTACCCGCTGCCGGTTGGTGATGTCATCGATCTGCTCAAAACTGGCACCGCAACTGTATCGCCGCGCTCCGCAACAGGGTGCTCTGCTGCGGGCGCGAAGGAGAAAAACCACAGAGCTCAAGTTGCGACAAGTTTTTATTATGCGCGGAAGTCCGTCTCCGAGATCGCGACAGGAGTTCTCCGGGCTTCGCGGGGTTCGAGGCTTGCGGTTCGCGGCTCGGCTTGTCAGTGTCTCTGAGGCGCCGTTGATGCGTAGGGCTCCGCGGCAAACCCCTCAAACGAGGCCGCGGGCCGCCTCCGGTGTCCAGAAGGTGGTGATGTTCCATTGATGGCATTAGAAACCGGACACATCAAAATCACATGGTGTGAGTGTCACGTTTATCCATTAAGGACAAGTTAGCATTATAGTCAAATGCAGCTGTGCACATCTTAAAAAAGACCACCTAGTACCAGATTCTCAATTGTGCTCTGTAAAAACGCTTACAAATTGTATATAATCTATATAGAAACAATCCCAGCATGCTTTGCTTTGTTGCTTTTTCCAAAAACATCCCCGATGCTGTGTTAAAACCCTCTAACCCTACTCATTTTACTATGCATTTTTGTGTTCAGACTGGGGGGGGGGTGATATGTATGTCATGAAGTGAAATATGGGGTCAGTCCATCAGACTCTGCATTGTCTGTGCAGTCACAGGGTCACAGGGTCTGTCACCAGTTAGCGTTTAAAACATACATGCTGTGCATCCTGACCACAGGCACCCGCACACGTCCCCAGCACAGTCACACAGCACTTTACAACAACCTCACGCCATTCAAGCATGCACATTACTAGTTAAATTAAACCACATCGAAGCTGCTTGCTTTTTCCCTGCTAAACCCTCATCATGTCACTGGACATGCGTGCGGACATGCGTGCGGACATGCGTGCATACATGCATCCTCCTCGTAAAATGATCACTACATGAAATGCTTCAGTAACACAGAGACACACTGCCACGGCGCTTACAGCGAAGAGGGACATTACTAATGATAATGAGCAGCCAGTCTGTTTACAAACTTTAAACTTTAAGACAAATCCCTTCATTTTAGGCATTCTTCTCCATTTTTTTTTTTGTTCTTTCGAGGTAAACAACAGGACTGTTAAGGACTCTAAAGGCATCTTGCTTGCCCCCAGTGCCGGTACCTGGATGTCTTGGGCAGAGGCATGCAGCAGAGCGCATTGCCTTTCCCGCATCGTGAACATGCACGGGAGCGCCGCTGCACAGCCAGCAAGCTACCTGGCCCCGGCGCCCCCCCCCCCCCCCCCCACTTCGTCAAAAGGGGCAAACAACTATCTCCAAGAAAAAAAACCTGAAAAACATAGGAATTCTCATGCACGATATGCGATGCTTATGTTACAACATCACGGCATAGTTTATTAGCATTAGTATTCTTAAAATCAATAAATAGGATAAGACTTTGTCAGCATTCAGTCTTGTCGTGTGCCGGCTCCTTCCTATACGTCTGGTGAAGCTCTGTTTAGTCTCCTTTAGCGAGGCTCCTCACACACTCTGTGTAATATGATATTTCTAAAATAAAGGAAATTAAACGTAATTCCTATGACAGTTATAATAACAACTAGAAACCCTTTAGTGTCAAAATATATCCCTCTTTTTTTAAAAAAATAAAACATATTGCACTTTTATTAAAATCAGAATATGATTGATTGTTATGGTGTTATGATACCAAAAAGGCTGAGAATTCAAAACTTCAGTGTGAATTTGTAATGCTCCAAGAAAAGGTTTAGACGTGTGTACAGTTGATAATCGAAACGTAGGGGGGAAAAAAAACAGCAAACGAAGAATAAAAATAGTAATGTAGTGTATCATGCAAAGGGTGTGGCGAATCAGGGGCAGGGAATGGGGGCGCGTTAGGGCGAGCTGGAGATGGAATAAGGCGGAACCGAGGGGTGTGGGGGGTGACGTGGTTTCCCTCAGTGGGAGATGTGGGAGCTCCCCCCCACCTGCCCAATGCACGGTCCTCTCAACAAATTCCTCTGGCAGGTGCAGCCCCACGTCTCCCTGCTAGAATGTCACATGGCAAAATAGTAAGGCAGCTGTCAGCCTCTGTCAGCTAAAAGTGCATCGCTGGATATTTCCAGGTAAGTCTCTCTCTCTCTCTCTCTCTCTCTCTCTCTCTCTGTTGCTGGAACAGGTCCTGTGCCCTTCACGCTGTTCACGGCTTCAATCAGCAGATTTCTGTGTCTTATTTTTGTTGTCGTTGATTTTAAACCAGTTAATTTTTTTTTTCTCAACACGCCCACTCAGCTTCGCTTTTCACAGGACCCAAACGAGCCGCAGATCACGGGCAAGGAGCTGGCCAGCTGCCGCCTGAATGCTCCGCGTCTCGTCTTACTCCCGTGTTCCTCGCCAATTCCAGTCCTTCTTCGACCATGTCTGAGGCTGACCGCCGCCATTTTGTTTCTACAGGTGCAGAGCTTCAGGCCACTTGCTGCTAGCTGTCATGACTTCACTGAAGGGCCAGAAAAGGTCAAAGGTTAAATAATTATGTAGAGTCACATTCAGGGGTGGCACATGTATATTACGACAGATGGAGGCTTTTTTTACGTGTAAAAACTGCTTAAGGTTTCATATGAACATTTAAAATGTCGACAGGTGCTGTTCTGAGCAGCCACACAGATAATACTTACCCAGAACGCAACTTTGTCATGTCAGGAAATGGACAAAAATAATTGCTAGACCAATATTCAACAGCATTACAAGGGCAACCAAAATTGAGTTCGGTCCCTGCAGATTTAAAAAAAAAAACAAAACAAAACAAGATACAAACAGTTCAACACAACATTCTATTTCAAAAACTAGGCAGGGAAATTTAACAAAGTATTTGTTCTGTCTGTCTGTCTGTCTAATCACATAAATTGGACCTTACTCAGTAGGTACAGAAATGGCTTCAGATACACTTATTACTAAAATTAATAATGGTTCTTCATGACAAATAAGGCAACAGACAACATGACCTCTAGTATTATTAATTCACCAGATACCTTTTTCCAAAGTGATGTACAATTGAAACAATCGTGTCTGTCCTTGGAGTATTTAGGGTTAGGGGCCTTGCTCAGGGGCCCAGTCGTGACATCACTTTGCCAACCTTGTTCCAGTCTAAGTCCCATGTCTCCTCCTACTGGGCTCATACACTTTATTCTGTAAATCTGATAACAGCTATTTGACTTCTAACTCTATATCTAATCCCTTATCTACCTTACCTTATCCCCCCACACAAACCATCTGTTTCGAATGTCCTGTCTAATTGCACTGTTGATCTGGGGAACTAATTGATTTGGGAAACAGTTCCTGTCATCTTAATGTTTTTTGACCTGACGAAGTTTCACCGGAAAATTTACATTCGTCTAGCAGACGCCTACCCAAAGTGACGTACATTTTGAGAATGCAGGCTCAGCAATTCCCTGAAGCACCTGGAAAGTTTAGGACCTCTTTCAGACACTCAGTGGTGAATCAGCAGCCCTGTTCTGCAGGTCAGGACTCAGCTGTTTGGTTCACAGGTTGTGTTGACATCAGGTGACAGAAAAAGGAAGCGTTCTAGCTGGGAACTATGTCTACATGTCAAATAGCCCGCATAAGGGCACCTACCCTTAATTAGGAATGAATAATGAATGCACTGAGCTCCGATTCTGGATTTGCAACCTTGACTCTTATTGGCCATTTCCTTACTCAGGGTCACATGATAATGCATGTGACAGGTAAGGTCATTGCCTCGATAATGAGGGAAAGGGCACATATCAAGCTGGCATCATAAAAGAGGTTAAGGAACCCTGGAGGAACCCGCGTGGATGAGCACTGACGAAGCCCCAACACAGCACTCACCGTCTCCTCCTCCTCCTCGACGTCGCTGCTGATCTCCATACTGCCTTTCTTCATTTCGACAAGACTCTTTGGCTTGAGAGATTCCTGTTTCCTGAGTTTCGCCTCAGGCACGCTTTCTTTGGAAGCTGGCAATGCCAGGATCGGTTTAGAGGCCGGCAACCCGAACTGCTTGGGGCCCTGAGGCACCTGCAGATCATATCCTGGATCTTCTGAGGGAAGCGTCACCTCAGCCATCACGTGGTAGCTGTGGTACTCCGAGTGCACCTGCCCGTTGCCAGGACTCACTGAGTTGGCTGTCGGCTCCTCCTTCTTGGGGGGTTTCTGGGGAACGGCCTCCTGCCTGAACGACGTCCGGGAGGCGGCCCTGGGGACGCTGGCAGGTGGGTTTGTACCGAAGGCGTACGTCTCGTCTCTGCTCGGTTTTCTGCCCAAGCTGCTGTTGACTTGGGGAGGCTTTTTCTTGGTCGTGTGAGGCGATGGGGCTGGGGAGGCCTCAGGGCTGTGGGCAGGGGAGTGAGTCGGGGTCGTGCCTTTCCGGTAGAAATGAGGGCTCCCTGAGGAACACTTCTCCTTCTTCTCCTCAGTGACCTCCTTGATCTCCATGGGGTCATTAAACCGCTGTTTGATGTAATCAGGGCCTGGAGAGACACAGTGAATGAAGAGACTCATTGTAGACAGTGCTTATCATGTATTTTTATGTTTTATGTATTTTTATTTTTGATCCAGTTTAACAAATGAATTTGCAGTGACTGAACTGCTGATTGAACAAAGCTCAAACGGTAACATAACACAACAAATGTAAAGAAAAATGCCATTAAAGTAGAATATGACATTTTTTGTAAAATAACTTGACTCTAATTACTTATTGCATGTTGTATTTCTATTTCCATACAATATATTAAATATGGCAAGAATATAAATGAATTATGATTTGCTTTTCAGACACCTGGGATGATAGCTGACAAATATGCCCTTAAAAGTCAACAAGAACCTCAGTACAGTCACACTTCTCACACTTCTAACCCACAGTAATCCATGGCAGTTATGTAACTTGTCTCATTTTTTTTGTCTTTTATGTAGTAATATGACACCCTCTATTTTTATCTTTTCACACTAAAAACGTTCAAGTAACACAAAAATCAATGAATTTGGACTCAAAAGCTGTCAGTAGACAGCTTATGCAGAGCTGGAAATGACAGGGGACAAAGAGACATCCTATCGGAGTACGGAGTTGCGGATTAGAGACTGTCACCGGCCATCGCTGAAGCGAGAGGCGGCTTTTTGCTCGCTTACCTCGCAGTCTTATCGGGCGTGTACCTCTCTGAACGTTGCCTATTGCCACTCTCTAAATATAGCTCCTTCTTTCACCCTTAAAATAAACAGAATGCAATGCAAGATCTGACTTCTGCCTGAAATCTCAGTCTCAGTGTAACCAGGCCAACAGTCATCACTGTTAAGCAGCAGACTTCCTCTTCCTACTATCGGTGCTGACGTGAGAGATTAAGGCAGCGATACAGATTTTCAATTCCGAAAGTTCCGGAACCATCCTTGACCTTCGCTTAAAGTGTGGATAGAACATGGCATTCTCCAGTCTTGGGTAATTAATGCTGAGCTTTACATGCCCAGGTCAAAAAGTCACAAAGCATTCAGTACACAGAGTGCAGCTTTCGCATGATGCCTCTGACTCCATGTCCTGTCCACACCACATGCCTAATCCCTTGCAATGCAACTGCTGCTGGGAATGAAAAATTCCCTGGGGAAGGAGAGCAACAAATGGAGGCCACTTCAAAGGGGGGACAGCAGGATTTTAATATCCGAAAGGCTTAAAGTGTCTGCTGATTATAACTGCATGCTATAACTCAATAAGTGCTTGTGCATCATGGGAAGTTTGATGTGTTTATGCGATGACTCCTGGGGATGCTTCCAAGCATTTTCCGGATTCTTCTCTGAGGAGAGGAGGTGAAATCCGCTTCCGCCTGGTAAAGCACGTGTTTTTTTTTAAAGCTGCGTGTGAATTTGTGCCCTAAGTTAGAGAAACTTGTCACTTATCATCTGTGAAACACATCTCAGTTTTTACATATGAACAGTACACTAGTATATGTGCCTGCCCACATTCATATTTTACTATTAACTTTAAAAATATTAAAGATAAATGTGATTATGTCACATTAAAAACAACATGTTTAACTACACGCTTCTTGTGTTTTTTCCTCTTCCTTATTGCATTTATGTATCTGAAGGATTAGCAGGTCATACATACTTTCAGCTTGGATCCTAGGGTGCAGGGCAGAGCTGCGCAATTAATCAAATTTGAATCATGATTACAATTATAGCCTCCCACGATTATGAAAAAATGATAATCGAGAAAAAACAATATTTGTTTGCATCTCATATTGAAATGATGCCCTACTTTATCTTGCGCAATAAATCTAGATCGGCGCACTAATTTTTCAGCGGTGCACTTTGACCCTCCTTAAACGCTGTTGGCAAATTCCCTACAGCAGTCAAAACGCGTTCACGGTCGAAAAGTCAGGATGGGTACCTTTGGTCGATAACAGGTAAAATGCACATCAGTTATTTGGAATAATTTTGGTTTCTATGATTTGGACCAAGAACAACAGCGAATAATTAGCAGAATATGTTTCAGAGCTGTGTCTGCGCCACAAGGCAACACAACCAGTTTATTTAACCACTTAAAGCTTAATCACAAAGTGGTCTATTACCATAAAGAGGTCTATAAATGTGAGGCAAGCTCATCAACTCTTACTGCAGCGCAGTTATCCGTTAAGGACACCCTCTAAAATGCAACTGTGTATCCGTCAAGTTCTCAAAAACACCGAGATATAACAGATGCCAAGACATATTATTTAGCAAAACAGAGGGTCTTCGGCACAGCTGGAAATATTGTCTCATGCCATCGTGCATCACTGAAACCAGATCATGTAAACAAACTAGTTTTTCTTGCTGAAAAGTTTAGTGTTTTTGAACCCCAGAGAACAGTTCAATTCAGTATCATTTATTTATTAATTTAAAAATATATTTCTACAAGTTCAACATGTTATCCTATTAAAATTGTGTTTTTGTTTCAATTCAATATAAGTGTATAAGTTTCATTATTAAGATTCAATAAATACAATGTTTCTGCAGTTAAGAGTAATTGTGAGTAATAATGATGATCTCAATATTGGTCAAAATATTTGTGATTATGATTATTGCCATAATCCAGCAGCTCTAGTGCAGGGTACAGAAGAACTGGAAAACTTTTAAGTATCAAACCTTCTGCTGGAATGTGTGAGTTAGACGAAATATCATCAGTAGGGCTCAGAGTAGATGATCTATTCACAGCCGAAGATCTGATTTCCCCCCAGTGAGAGGGATTCTTGCGCATATTACTGGTCTAGGTGCCACCAGACCACTGAGAACAGGAGTAATGACCTAAGTGAACTGTCTTCATCCAAAGTGGAAGAGCAATCCGTATATAAAAGGTTACCAATAAGATAGAACTTGATTCCAGCTGACCCAATATTTCCAATCCAATAAATTTCCAGGGCAAAGAATGACTTTCATAACACAGTCTCCAGACAATACACAGTCCATCCATCCATCCATCCATCCATCCATCTTTTAACAGGGTCAGGGGGCCTGGAGGCTATCCCAAGCAGAATAGAGTACAAAGCAGGGGTACACCCTGGAGAAGATGTCAGAACACAGTCTCCAGTGCCCTGTGACAGACTGGCATCCTGTCCAACATGTCCCAAGGCTCGTGCCTGGTGACGGACCTGTCAGGGTGTTCCCAGCCTTGTGCCCTGTGATAGGCTGGCAAATTGACCAAGGAATCACCTGCCTGGTGCCCTGTCCTTCCTCTAAAAGGCTCCAGGCTCAGCGGGACCCTTTTCTGGATGGATGGATGGATGGATGGATCAGTATTACTTCCTCATGCTGCACTTCACTAATGACACAAAGAGCTACAGACAGAAAAAACCCTAATCTGTACCTATGGTGATTAAAGAAACTCTTATTTTTGTTTAAATATTTTCGTAATACCTTTTTTGGTTAGAAGCCATTTCTCTAAATGTAGAATATGACTTAATTCATTAATGTCACAAATCAGCCACCGGAGACAAACTACCCCATTATACACTTTGCAAATCATCTACACTATGAGGTTCTTCATCCATCTCAAACTGAATTCAGATCCAAGTGCAGTGTATTTATATCTCGCTGTAATCATCATCATTCATCTTGTCTTTGTTACAAATGGGGTGGCTCGTGTTCCTGCCTATCTGGGGTCTGTCGTCCAAATAAATAGCCGTCTCTCTTTGTACGTTTTTCCCCCTGAAGAGGTCAAACTGTGCCTTTCCCACCGACATGTGGCCCAATCCGGAGCATGAGGGACGTCTTACGTAATGAGGACACAGTATCTCTGAGGCAGGTGGGTGCAAGGTGGGTGGTGGGCTGGACACATCTACGCATCTCACAGATTAGGTTAAAACACTCGCTCAGTCTGTCACAGAAATCCCACGTTTAGACACTATGTGTTGGGATATCCAGGGATGTTCAGCGAATAACATTCTAACAGGGTCAACTTACTGGACACCACGTTGCAGTGCTTACCTGAGTGCAAAGGAGAGGTGTATCTACACCAGGGTTACACAATGCCAGTCCTGGAGGGCCAGAATCCAACACAGTTACTGATTTCCCTGCTCAAACACACATATTTCAGCCAATTACCCAGTCTAGTACGTGTGATGTATTGAAAAATCTTCAAACTGTGCTGCAAACTGACCCTCCATAACTTGGGCTACCTTGGGCTACCCGGGGCTACATAAACAAAAAACAGTGACATGTATGATGTTTCCCTCCAGAACCACAGCGCAAACACACCCGGGTATGGAACCAGGTCAACTACGATCAAAACCCTGACCAGCACCTCCATGATAAGGGGACATTAAACCCACTGTTGAGGCACCATGTCCTGGCCACTGCAACTAGGACCAGCCATTTCACAGTATGGACTGAACTTCAGTACCAGACAAAGGACACTCTTCCTGTGTACCATTGTCTTCACTTCAAATACAACAGTACCTTGATAAAGTCTCATACCACATAAGGTCTGGGAGGAGTCACTGTATTCTTTAATTCATCCATCTATGTTCTGAAACCACTTGGGGGGCTGGAGCCACCAGGTACAAAGCAGGGAAAAATCCAGGATGGGGCACCAACTCACCACAAGGCACAATCACACCTTGGGAACTCCAAACAGCCTCATTATGTTCTTGTGGGGGGGGAGGACTGGAGTACCCAGAGGAAACCCCACAATAATACAAGGAGAACATGCAAACCCCACACACAGAACCCGGAGAGAGACTTGAACCCAGGTCCCAGAGGCGTGAGGGAACAGTGCCAACCACTGCACCACTATGCAGTTCAAATCCTACTCGAATCGATGGTGCAATAACATTCATGCACAGCACATCCGAATAAAAAAAAAAAAAACATCTTTGCTGGCAAAGAGACTAGAAGATGGAAGATGGTCACACACAGGGTGAAGAATAATGCCTGGTCCTTTCTGGAAGGAGGAGGCCGCACTGGGGGAACTGGACGCAACAGACACGAGCCAGGTGGGGGGGGTGGGGGGGTAACACACTCTCCTATAAGGCGCGGTGCCTCTGTGTCTGCATTAGCTCCGACAGTCAGTCCAAACAGTGCAGGACAAGCTGGCTGTGATGCTGCATAGACGCAGCGGCTTTATGGATGCTGTTTAGCTGAACCATGCACACTCCCTCCCCTCGAATTTACACAGAACATCACCTTAAATGGACGGGCGACACAAACTCAAGGTGACGCCATTGCAGCTTATAGCTCATACCCCATCAAAGCTGACACAGAAGCTGCTTCTCTGTTTACTCGCCGCTGCAGGCTTGTATTTTATAAATGACTGCTGCCTACAGAGGCAGCCGGCATCAAAAAGGCCGACTTCACACATCTTTTTAAAATTCCTGCTATTTTGTTAGTTATCCACGTTTAAATCTATATTTAGCTGCATAAGACCGGGAATGATGCATCTAAGGGCTGTGATGCTGCAGAGAGGCTGATGTGGTAATAGAGCCATGAAAGGCACCTCGACGGGGGACAGTGTATCCACTGTGGACAGTGGAACACGCCGGAACAGCAGAGGAGAGAACAGAATGGAACAGAACACGCCGCGAGAGACGGGGCGCTGCAGACGCAGGCGCTCTGAAAGGCGTGTCCCGGACGGCGAGTCGCTCTGACTCAGCCTGTCGCCCATCCTCATTTCACTGCATAATCTCTCACAGAACCTCTCATTTTTTCATGATCTGCACGTATAAATTAAGAATAAGAATAAGCCTCTGTAATACTCTGAAAGTTCTGGAGCTAATGGCAATCACGGTAGACAATGTTTACAATTTGCAAAGTTCTTATAAATGTTCACATATTTATATACATTTAGATTCAGATCCGAAGACTAATTTCCACTGTCTACAGATCATTACGCCAGCTGTCGCTTTGTTTAAATTTTTCAAGATGCTGAGGTTTCTGGTATAGCACCCTCAGATAAACACTACATGACATGCAACTACTGCTGTTAATCATTGGGTGACACGGTGTCCCACATCTCCAGGGTCACAGGTTCAAATTCCACGACTGCTCCGTGTGTGTGGAGTTTGCATGCTCTCCCTGTGTTGCTAGGTGTCCCCTCCAAGTATTCCTGTTTCCTTCCAGAATCTAAAGACATGGGGTGTTTCTCAATTCCAAGAACGCAAAGACTGTAGTTGTGTTCTTGCCAAGAGCGTACTTGCTAACTTGCCTCCCAAGAACAAGCTTGGGAGGCAATGAATCATGGGATTGATCTCGTTAACGAGGATGCAACCAAAGCATCCTTGATATTTGAACTGGGGCCAAATATGAATCTATTCCGTCTATGAATGCATTGTAAATGCATTATGAAGCTGCACTGAATGCTCAATAAATGCATAATGAATGCAATATGAAACTGCAGTTAATGTAAAGCGTTACCAATAACTCACGCTAGCTCTCTATTGGCACTCGAATCTAGTTCAGTTCCTTGGTTCTGGCTTTCGAAGCTGTTAACGAAACTGCATCTATATCCGTCAAGTGAGAAGTCTCACTCTAGATGTTTCTTATGCAAAGTCCATTGATTGTTGCTACAAGTTACCCATCCACATCCAGTCAACAAAATCCCTCTCAACCTTCAATAAACACCTCAAGCCCCATCTGTCCAGGGAACCCCTCATCTAGCCCTTTGACCACTGACCTGCTCTGTCTTCAACTCTGCTCCCTTATCTGGTTCCTTGTGTATCCAGGATGCTTTTCATTTTGCAGTTGCCTTTGATCACAATAGCTATCTTATAAGGTTTGGTAATACTTTACTTAAAGCTATGCATTATAGATGCCTTCATAAAGTGCTATAAAAATGGCTCTAAATATTTATAAAAAGGCATAATACATTATAGCCATATAAATTATGCATTATGAATGCTTTATAAAGAGCTCATCTGCAATGCAATATAGATAGCTTTATAATGCAATGTAATGGTCGGTATAAGAATTAAGGATGGTTTGTACTGCATTATAAAGGTATCTATAGTAATCTATTATAGATGAGACATCATAAGGCAGTCGTAATACATAATACTTATGTGTATAATGTGCCTTTTCATAAATAGTTATAGCCATGTTTATAATGCTTTATGAATTATGGCTCCTTAACTCCCAATGCATTATGCAATTCATAATGCGTTATGAAGGTATCTGTAGTGTATTATACATGACTGCTTTAAGTATTTTTGTTATTAAGTGTTACTTAAGGTTCTTGATGTTTTAGCATATTGTGTAGCTCCTGCTCCAATACTAACTTACACTGGAAGCTCAGCTCAGTCCCACTTTTGCCGAAATGGCTCCTTGACAGCTTGCGTGACACTTTGGAGAAAAGCGTCTTAAATAAATAAATGTAAATGTAACAGTAACACCTGCTCTGTTTAAAAATAATTATCATCATGCTTAGCCTAATGCCAGTCAGCATGATATACCATTCAGATTTTGCCTAGAAATTCTAACTTAGACAAGGAAGATTGCCAGAGGAAGTGACCCCAACCCTGGGTGCTTCTGGAAAGTGACATGTGGGCTGTAATAGGTGGAGAGCATTACCTCGTTTTTCCATAACATAATCAAGCAGCATGGTCCGTCGTCGGGTGCATAAAACAAGTGCTGGCAAATGGCTGTCATTGACAGTGTATTACTCACATGCTATTTTACCGCCGTATGGCGGGGCTCCATGCGCGGCCAGCACATAACGCTAAAAATACCGCCACACGCAACAGCCCGTTGGAAACCCGAGGGTTTAACTGCGTTAAGGAACGTCACCCCTACACCACATTTCTTAAAGCTTCTTGCGTGTCAGTCACTGCTACAACAATAGCAACAAAATTTTTTTCCAGCAGTAAATGCAAAAGACTGAGCAAATTGTGTTATACTAGCTTCCAGAATTTTTAGGAACTGAAATACTTTGCTAGCATGACATGCTGTTTGAGGTTTAACATCATAAATTATGAATCTTCTTAATTAATAAAATATTACCCACTACAGGGAGCTTCTGCATGGAATGGCTATAAGATTCTTTAGTTATTCTCCTATAGCCTGGTTTCCAGCTTCATTGGCAGGGGAAGGCTTTCGTCTGCCCCTAACCTGGTTCTGCTTTCCTCACCCCCCTGGGCTCAGCTAGACAGCCCTCTTTTCTTCCGGAACTTTCCAGCACAGGCCGGGCGATACAGTCTGGGGCTCCTGCGACGTCTGTGGCCATCTGACGCTGTGCGGATGTTTACGCGGGATGGCACCGAGATGAGAGAACAGAGGCGGCACACAGACCCGGTACCCGCGAGCGACGGGTGTCCATTTGTGACAAGGGAGCCCCACCTTCAGTACAAAATGCACACAGTCGCATTTGTACAGAGACAAAGGACAAGGAAGCTTTCATTTCCCCTTACTGACGGCCTCTGGCTTGGCTGTGTTGCCTGTCAGTGACTAATTTAGGGCAGCTTACTGGTCAATATCAATAAGTTCTCCTTATCTCCCATCTGAGATACCAGCTCGCGGCACTGGGGCTGAGTATCACAGGCCTGCATGACTCTGCTCTTCATGACAACCACAGCGACTTGCAGAGATAATCACCAGCTGTTGAAGCTTAGGAGTCCAGGAGGCGGTTTATCGGGACAGGTTCTGTACACCTTGAGTGGACAGGTGCCTTGCACTTAACATAACTGACTTCAGTCACCTAAACCCTAAATGGAAAAGACCTTATTTCAACATGACTGAATGGGTGGATGCATGGAGTGTACTTTTATCGTATTGGAATTCTCAAAGGAAGTACACTGTAATTGGGAGTTTCCATGATGGTTAGTTCATTTTTCACATTGAATGAATTTACAGACTCTTCTGCCTCATGGACATTCCAGAATCCATTAAAACTCATCTATATCAATGTCTTCCATGAGCTCCAATACCACAGTTCAGATAACGTCATGGTATGGAGTTTGGTGTGACTGTGGGTCCCCTTGTTGTTGGGAGTTACCGGTCAGTGTGGCCGTCAGTTTGGGTTACCTGGTTGGCGGAAGCTTGGCGACAGCTCCCGGGCCACGGCCCTGGCGATCTCAGAGTCCTGGCGGGCAGACAGGGCAGCCTGATCGGCAGCTTCCGCTTTAGCTCTGGCATGGGAGGTCCTGCACAGAGGAGATAACAGGCTGTCAGAGCTGGACGTGTGGGGGCTGGCTGACACTTTGGGGCACCATCCCTACCGAAGCACAGATGTTGGAGTGGGGGGGGGTTGGGGGGGGTA
>JAODJW010000033.1:20150429-20182113 GCA_026777045.1 Hyperopisus bebe
TGTTACTGGGGAGAGTCAGCGCTGCTAACATGACTGAGGACAGCCAACGATGCTGACATGTTACTGGGGAGAGTCAGCGCTGCTAACATGACTGAGGACAGCCAACGATGCTGACATGTTACTGGGGAGAGTCAGTGCTGCTAACATGACTGAGGACAGCCGCTAATGCGATTTGTGACTGAGGAGAGTTGGTGCCACTGTCACATGACTGAGGACAGCCGACAATGCTGACACGTGGCCGAGGACAGCAGGCAATGTGACACGTGACTGAGGACGTCCGGCGCCTCTGACGTGACTGAGGACAGCTGACAATGCTGACAAGTGACCGAGGACAGCAGGCGATGTGAAATGTGACTGAGGAAAAACGCCAGTGTGACATGTTACTGAAGACGTCCGGTGCCTCCGACATGTGACTGAGGACAGCAAGCAGTACAGACACATGACTGAGGACAGCCAGTGCCACTATCACATGACTGAAGATATTCAGCACCTCTGACATGTCACTGAGGACAGCGGACAATGCTGACATGTGATTGAGGACAACCGGTGCCAACATCATGCCATTCAGGACCCAAGTCCCTGAGCACCTACCTTGAGGAGGCGATCTCCACTTTGGTTCTGGCGATGGCTGCTGCCCGCTGTGCCCCTTCCACGGCCCGGTCCACCTTGCCTTTGGTTTTGGGATTCTTCAGCGGGATGAGTTGCTTCCTCACGCCACGCACTAACACATTGTTTTTGTACTTCCCCTCCTCCTTGGTGCCATCCGGAAAGGTGGTGCAGCCGTAGCCATGGCGCCGGTTGTTGATCCACTCGCCCTCGTACCTCATGCCGTTGGAGCGCTCGCTGACGCCGAAGCCGTTGCGCTTGTCATTCTTCCACTCACCCATGTAGGACTCGGTGGTGGTGGCGTCCACGTGATCCTCCTGGGGGTAATAGTCGTCGGGCAGGTCGCCGTCGCCCAGGCTGATGGTGGAGTTGGCGTCACTGGAGCTGATGCGACTCATGGTGGCATCGCTGCGCGCCGAGCTGCGCTTGCTCGATATCGACGTCCTCGAGTCGGACTTGCGCAGCTGCCGCAGGCTGCCGAAAAGCGAGCCACGCCGGAAGAGGCCCTTCCTCTTGCCCGTCACCACCTCGCTGTCGCTGTGGAAGTTGAGGACGAAGCCCCCCCGGCTGCCGGCGGGGGTGTCGGCTGAGGCGGCGTCGTGCAGGATGGTGCCGTTGCTCTGTTCACTGCGCAGGGAGGCCAGCGAGGTGCGGAGGGGCGAGCGGATGACGGTGGCCATGCCATACGGCACGCTTTGCCGCACGCCATAGCCATGCCGCATACCGCCCATCCACTGGCCCTGGTAGGTACCTGTCATAGGGACAGAGAGAGGACAGCTTATTTAAACACACATGCAGGTATCTCCCTCTGCTAACTGCTCATGATCCCTGTCAATATAGTACAGTATAGTGCCACGTAGTACAATATAGTACAGTATAGTGCCACACAGTACAATATAGTACAGTATATTGCCGCATAGTACAATATAGTACAGTATAGTGTCACATAGAATATAGTACAGTGTAGTACCACATAGTACAATATAGTACACTATAGTGCCGCATAGTACAATACAGTACAGTATAGTGCCACATAGTACAATATAGTACAGTATAGTGCCGCATAGTACAATATAGTACAGTATAGTGTCACATATTATATAGTACAGTGTAGTACCACATAGTACAATATAGTACACTATAGTGCCGCATAGTACAATACAGTACAGTATAATGCCACAGTACAATATAGTACAGTATAGTGCCTCATAGTACAATATAGTACAGTATAGTGCCGCATAGTACAATATAGTACAGTATAGTGCCGCATAGTACAGCTCTGTACTCCTACTGAACATCCATCTCTGGCAGCGATAGGAGAGTGTAACTAATATACCCTCCCTGCAGGTGTATCTCTGTAACCTACAAGACTTCATCAACCAGAACATCACACAACCTAAATAAAGCTCTTCCACACAAAGTATTTCATAGAATATAAAGGGTCTTGTGTTGTTTTTACATTATACAAGCTGAGCTAAAATCCTAAAGCTCCTTCTTACGGAATCAATTTGCTTGCTACCATTTGGTGTTTCTTTCTTTAGGACACTGACTCACACAGTCAGATTTTAACTGCTCAAACCGTCAGAGTCCTGGCAATGTGAAGAACTCTCAATGGTCCTTACTGCAAATCCAGCGTCTAGTAATTACAGCCAGTAACAAGAACCGGTGACCCCAGAAAGCCTAGTTCCTGTGCCTTTTCTTGCACTTTTAGTCAAAAGTAATGCTGGAGCCTAAGTGTGTTTGAACCACAAACAGTAAACAGGACAGGCTACTGATCTATAACGCATAGATGGTGAAAGTGAAGGCAAGGGGACCCACTGCACTCGTTAACTTTCTACACGATCAGTGAGCTCCTGCTCACACCCTAACAGCTTTCTCTCATGCATAAGTATTAGATAAAAGTTAGATATCAGATGTTACTAACCACTTAAACCGGTACCACTTTACAATAAGGCTCCCTTTTGCTACTTATACATGGCAATAAGTCATTAATTAAAAAACAAAAACTGTTATATCTTGTTTATAACTGACTTATGATGGTTTACAAAGTGTTACAACGTAATTAATAACCTGATTATCCGTTGTCCCCTTAAACCAAATTAAACCATATGATTATGAACATATCAGAGCATGTGAGCGGAGCGGAGCAGGCGGAATTTGGTCAGAGCACGGAGCGGTTTTTTAATTAAGGCTGGAGCGGTCGCTTTGTCTCGCTCCAATTTCGCTCCGGTACCGCTCACACTACGATTCTGAGGCTTGCCCAAATCTACCCAGAATTCAAGACTGTTACACAAATTGGCCAAGATGGAATTCGCAAAGTATTTCACGTAGGAAACTGATAAATCATACAAGTGTACTATTCTTATCAAACGTATATAGATGGCAATAATGTACAGCAAGAACAACAATGTGGTGAAACTGTTTCAGTGAGTAAAGATTCACTTTGGAATCACTTTTCTCAGAAACATGAGAGTGTGCTACGCGAACAGGCGGAAGCCAGAGCAAAACGCGAGCAAGTTGTAGGCCTATATGGTTGTAGCATATCAAGTCTATAAAGTAAATTAAAGTATAAAAGCCTATTAAGTAAATATTGGTAATCAAATAAATTCGTTTTGTCATTCAAAGTAGGTCTAATAGATTTTTTTTTTTTATTTCACGTAACGCTGTCAGTTAAATTTTATTTCATAAAGACCCAGCAGCAGCATCAACAGAAAAAAATGAGGAATTTAAAACGTGCCTGTATATTCTTTAGGCTACTAAGCCCACTGATTCCTTTATTTTTAAGCCTATTTTGTGTGGAATGCCATTAATTGCCAAACCTGTCCGTTGTTGCCTATAGGTTGCTTAAAAATAAATATTTTCTGTTCTGACTGGCAATGTTGCCGTTGCTCATATTTCTTTATGATATAAGGCTTCGGTTTAAGGTGACATTTGTAAGGCATGCAGATTATTTGTCCCTTTGGCTGGAGCGGGAGGAACTTTTAGTGGAGCGAGGAGCGGAGTTGAGCGGAGCGGCTTAGTAATTAGAGCAGAGGAGTGGGCGGAGCCAACAGCCTTGTGAGCGAGGAGCGGAAATTCTCACCGCTCCACTCCGCTCACATGCTCTGGAACATATTTACCATTTTCAACACAGTAATGTTTTTAAAAGTTTTTTTTAAATTACTAAACAGAGAGATTGCTTTCTCAGTAATACTTCTTAGTAAAGATCGCCAGATTCAGTGAAAATTTTCATTATACCACTCCACCCCCCAAATTATCCTGAATATGGAGAGATGGCAAGATGACAGTTTTATTTAATCTGGAAGTAGGTGCATGAATAAAGCAAAAAGGGTCAATGATGGTGACGTAAGAAAATCCTGTGACAGTCTACAAGAAACTGCTGATTGGGCTATGCTGCATGTTACCTAATGGCAGACTTGTACCCAGGAACGCATCATAAGGTGGCTTGACTGAGGAAAAGGTCCCTGACATCTTCATGTCTCTCAGTAAACTGCTGAGGAAACTCTACACCTCACTCTGTACAAAGACATACAGAATGCCTCATGTGGCTGTTTAGTGATGCTATTATACAGACCTAACTGGACTTTATGAAGGCACAGATTTCTCCGACTATACAACACAGTGTGAGCTGTAACAGTAGTGAATGAGGGGACAAGCTTCAATTCTACACGGATCGTCTAGGCAAGATGAATGGAGGATGAGGCTTGATTCACCATAGTTACCCCACACAGCGGTCCCAGTGGAGTTCATGGTCGCATTAAAGTATCCGGTGATTAAGAAGCACGACGATCGATATCTATCTCATTCAGCTGAGCGTAAAGTGGGGGCTCACATCCAGGGTCAAATGACATAACGGTGGGACAAGCATTGGACAGCCATGGAGGGAAGGAGGACACAGTCATGTGGAATGCATTACGTGGCTGTGCAGTGATATAGCTGTCTGGACCTTCCATGTTCAACCCATCTTCCGTCATACGGCGGCAAAGGTCAGCAATATCAGAAATGATAATACACGCCAGCTTGCAGGCATGTGTGTGTATGTATATATTCTGTCAATCAAACTGGTTCTTTAAATTAATGCTAAAAATGAGTAGTCATCCTTGATAAATAAAATATATGACATATGTGATTTAAATAAAATATATGACATGATTTATTGAAAAACTTCATGGTCATCATGGACTGTGATTACAGCTTATAGGCTGTGGTTAAAGGGCGACAAAAGATGTTGACCTATATCAGGTTTTACTGATCTGCTACAATGACACAAATGACAACAATGCCCAAACGCTCAGGTCAGCACACACATGAAATCACTACAGAGCCGTTATATTACCCGTGTTTGTGTAATCAGTGCAGTGGCTCCCAGTTGTGTTACTGGACCGTGAATGCTATCATCAAAGACAGGGAGGGATGTTTTTAGACCAGTGTTTCTCAAGCCAGTCCTCGGGGACCCCAGACAGTCCACATTTTTGTTTCATCCCAGCTCTGAACACAACTGAACCAAACAAAAATGTCAACTGTCTGATGAACCTCTAGGATTGCTCTGAAAGCAGATAAACAGGTTTTCATCTAAGAGCACAAATAGACATTTGTCACTTTTTTATACGCATTTATTTAAAATAACACTTGATGCCCGAATGTAAACTCAGAACGATGCCGGTAGAAAACTCTGATTTCCTCCTTTGAACTCATCCCTCTGCTTGCGATATACACACCTTAGAGTTTAGTAAACACACCAAAAATAAAACATCCCTATTCCACTAAAGAAAGGATGTAAAGATGACCCCTTTCCCCTCAACTGCGCTGGTTACAGCGGCTCTGGTTACACGTGTAACTATTATTAACCATCCCTGACCTCCGCGGACCTGCACGACCCAGGAGCGGGCGTCGGTACCCTGTAGTACACGACTCTCCTTTCCGCAATCGCGGTCACATTCAGCAGCCGGGACCTACTGGCTTTTAAAACTTTCCGGGTCTGTTCACGGCAGATCCGATCTGCAACAGCGACCGCTTTAACCAGTGGAAAAGGATGCGGTTCCTAAGCACGCTCCTGCGTATGCTTGCTCCTAACCCATTTAGTGTGTTTTACGCTTGGCCGCCTAATGACAGCATCTGCAGATACATAACATAAATGCAGCATCCCGCAATGGTGCGCTTTCCCCGGAGACTTACCCCCGTCTGCATAGGTCTCCACGCCGTATCCATCCTGCAGCCCGTTACTCCACGTCCCGTCGTATCTGGCAGGTGTGGTGTGGCTCAGACGGACCCCGTAGCGCCCCTTAAAGCCGTGCGTCCACTCTCCACGGTAGGTCCACTTGCCCTTGGTCTCCACACCGAGCCCGTGGCGCTTGCCCTGCGACCAGTAGCCCTGGTAGGTGTTCCCGCTGGGCCATGTGTAGACCCCCACTACCTCGAAGCCGTGGGACCAGGAGCCGGAGTACTCCCCCTGACCCTTGGGTCCCGTGCAGATGCCGTGTCCGTGGGCTTTGCCGTCATCCCATCCACCACAGTACGTGCCTCCATCGTCGAAGTCGAATCGGCCACCCGTCATTCAGGAGGAGTGATGTAGCGGATGGAAGCGGAGGTTCGGGCTTCTATCTTCTTACCGGATCGGGGCCAAAAAAGATGTCAGGGAGGTCGAAAGTGAAGTCTGGTGGCTCTGGAAAACAGCGGGGCTCCTTCAGCGGCGTTATTTTTTCATGCATCTATGCAATGACAGTATGCATGTTTCCGTGTGTGCAGACGCGTGTGCACGTACGCCTGTGCATGTGCGACTACGCGTGTGCATGTGAACACATGTATTGGTGAGCGGTGGGTAGGAAGGGTTACCAGAGGCGCGCGCCGCTCCTGCAGCCGGTCGCTGTTTTTTTGCCGCCCCCCTCGTACTGGCTGCAGAGGAAGCGACAGAGACGCGGAGTCTCCTAAACCGGAGGGGGGGGCAGCGCCGGCTCCTGACGTCAGTGCAATCGCGCCTCCCATACGGGTGCCAATCTCATATACCCGCACCGCTAAACTGGGGGCTTTCTTTATATCGTTAATGTTTCATGTTATTCGTGGCTATAATATATATGTGAATACACATATTTGCCAAATTAAAAGCCAAACTTGGCAGGCAATTTAAGCCGCTTAATTATAGTACTCTCAGAGCGATAGTCTGATTTGTCTCCAGCTCTGTAAATGTAGGGTTTGCCCCTGAAGTGGCAGGTAATGATGATGAGTTAAGCCCCGGCTTCACCTCGGAGTCATCACTTCAGAGTCATCAAGCATCCCAGCAGGAAGGATTAATCGCGCCTGACCTTTTGTATTTTAAGCATACCAATCTCTCATTCATTTCATCACCAAATACATGTAATATAAGTGGTTATACATACTAAATATTACACAGGGCTACACAGGTGGTTTTAGCATATAGGCCGGTAGGCCTGCCGTTGTATCTGTATGACCTACATAATTTGGTAAATCTGGTAAATGTTCATAAGAGAGAAATACACAGTACCAGTGAAAAGACTAAATACATTTATGGAAACTTGTTTTGTTAAAGTTTATTAATAATGATAATAATAACTGAGCTGGGAAATTATCTTTGCTGCTCCCCCAACCTGCTATCTGTAGGTGAGAGCAGGCTTGGCCACAAAGGGCAGCCACCCATAGCAGCGCCCAGGGAGCTGGGGGTTAAGGGCCTTGCTCAAGGAGCCACAGATGTACCAAGGCTGGGCTTGAACCAGCGACCTTCCAATCACAGGCACAGAGGCTTAGTCTACTGTATATATATAAAAATTAAAAACATGCATTACTGTATAAAAAACATAAGAAGGACTAAAATAGTGTTCAAGAAAACTGAAACTCCTGTCTATATCTGGGGTACCTGAGAACAGCCACCGTCTTTGATGACAAAGCGGCAGGCAGCAGGATGAACAGGTTTCAGCAGGAAATGTCCGTCCAGTTCTTGTGCAGGAGTATCGCATGGTGACTGCAGATTTGTTTGCCATGACAAACAAATTTATGGGAGTGAGGTCTGATAGAGCAGATCGTGGGTTTGAGATGTTCTTTACCTTCCAACTCAGCATGGACTGAAATACTTAAAATTTTTACTCGTTGGCCCATAAAATAGACTTCTTTCTACACACTATCTGAAAAAAATAGCAATTTGTACCTTTGCTTGTCATTGGGACTGTACCCTCTAGGATGTGCCAGTTGTACCCTTAGCTGAAGGTAATTGTACCTTTAAAGGTACAGAAATGGAAACCGAGGAACATTTTTTGTACATTAATGGGGGTACATTAATGTTGTTTGTACTTTGGGGAGTCAATTTTTGTATCTTAAAGGGTACTGAATTGTAAGGTACAGTCCCATTGACAAGCAAAGGTACAAACTGGTACCATTTTTTTCTGAGAGTGAACTGGTACAGTCCTGGTACAGTTTTGCTCCCCAAGGTACAAACAACATTAACGTACCCCCAGTGGTACAAAAATGTTCCTTAGAATCTATTTCCATCCCTCCATCCATTGTACAAACCGCTTATCCTACTGGGTCGACTACAAGGTACATTTACCTACAACTAGGATGCAATCAGGAGGCCCTTGAATGTACAGCCCCAGCGACTATAGTAACAGATTGGTACTTTTCTACTGACAGTGCAGTGTTACTTACAAACAAGCACATGCACAGGTAATTATGACTTCAACCAAGTAAAACATTTGACTGACACTACGTATATGTATATTTACAGGGAATAGACAAAATAAGTGCAGTAACAGAGGTAACCTGGTACTGGGGAGACCATACAAACTCCACATGAGGGATATTCACACAGGATTTATCTTACTCGTGGCGTTCGGTCTATATCCTAAACCAACTCAAAGCGCTATTTTGGGATTAGAGTGACCTCTAGCGGCCAATACCCAGTGTTGCGCTAATTATTATTATTATTATAGTTTTTTGCTGTTTTCGCTGTTGATTTTCTCGAATGATCTGTCCATTTAATTGGATTCCGGAGTCACAGAAACGACTGCATGACTACGTGAGGGAAAAACCCATCCTGATCATTTGCCCTGGATATAAACTGGTTATGGACGTTAACTGCTTTAAGCTCCTCGCCAGTCCGCGCCTGAAAAGCGTTCCTTGTCCCTTTAAAATATCACCCCCACACGCTTGCCCTGCAGCTCCACCCAAGAAGCGACAACATGGCGTCGGGCAGCATCGCGGAGGTCGGCGCTGAGAAACCGGAGGATGCGGCACCGCTGCTGGGATGCGCGTCCGACAAAGAGCCCAGATTAGTGCTGTACCACTGGACGCAATCCTTCAGCTCCCAGAAGGTGAAAAACGCCTTTCCGCACCTCCTCTGTCTGGACAGGGTTTGAGGACGTCATGGTGAGGCTTCAGGAGCCGAAGCATCATGTTGGGATTTAGTGCGTGATCACGGTTAACAAATAACCGCGATCCAAGGGTTTCATTAAGCTCGTGTTGCTGTTATTGATATTGTGAGGCATCAGTATTACCCAGTGAGCCACCGTACCGCCCTGTCATCATCATCATCATCATCATCATCATCATCATCATCATTATTATTATTATTATTATTATTATTATTATTATCATCAGTAGTAGTAGTAGTATTTGTAATAAGAAAAATGCAGTAGCGAAAGCTAAATAACTAATTGTAGAATATAATGCGGCTACGCTGTCAAAATCATGATGGATAGCACGTGCCATGCAGAAATGCTGAAGGCCAGCTGGATGCAGTGTCCCCCATGAACTGCCGTGTCTGCATCAGGATCATTTTTACACTCTTACAGTGTAAACATTTAGAGTTTAGAGTGTTACTGTGGGGTAACTGACAAAATTCCACACGAACGAAGGCTGAAAACACACACGGAAACTAACACAGGCTAGCAAAAGGGAATGCATCTGGGGTATCCTCAACAGCTGAAATGTAAAAACCGTAATTGTCGAATGATGATATACTGAGGAGAAAACGTTTATTACAACCCCATTTCCAAAGTTGGGATGTGTGCACAATGTAAATGAAAACAGAATGCAATGATTTTCAAATCACATTCACCCATATTTAATTTCAAATATAACAAAGGCAACATATCAAATGTTGAAATTGCAAAATGTTATTGTTTTATAACAAATATAATCTCAATTTGAATTTCATGCCAGGAAAATGTTTCAAAAAAGTTGGAACACTGGCGTGTTTACCACTGTGTTGCATCACCTCTTCTTTTAACAACATACTGTAAAGGTTTGGGAACTGAGGAGACCAGTTGCTGCTGGTTAGAAAGTGAAATGTTGTCCCATTCTTGCTTGATATAGGATTTCAACTACTCAACTGTTCTGTCATGGATCAGGTGTGGTGTTATGGAGATCTTTTTGCGCATGTGATGCACACAGAGGAACAGGCACATTTTATTTATACGATAGACGATACTGAAGTGGGTGACACTGTTCTGGGGTTCAAGTCCCAACCCAGCCTTGTGTGTCTGCAGTTTGCATGTTCTCCCTGCTCCCTGCAGGTTCTCTGGTTTTATCCCATAATCCGAGATGTGCAGTCGGGTGAGCTGCCTTCTCTGCAATGCTTGCGTGTTTTGTTGCTGATGGTCTGGTATTTGTCCGAGGTCTTCTCCTGGTATACTGGAATACTAGAAGAATTCCAGCTGGTGCCCAATCAAGGATTTCATGCCAACAGAGATATAACAAAGATACTGTACAATACCAGCCAAAAGTATGAACTTACCTACCCATATAAAGGTTTATTTATGAGAGAGAGGCTTATTGTCATATGCACAGAAAACAAACCTTCGCTATACAATGAAATTCTTACTCCACATCCTCCTTTCACCACAGAAAATAGAATTAGAATATAAATTAACATAAATATGTTACAAAGTCTACAGGCGGCAGCAATAATATAAACTAGTAAAGTGTCTCTGTGCATTTTCAGAGGTAGAAGTGATTGGTATTGTTTATTGTGCAAGGTCGTTCACAAGCCTGTTTGCTTGTGGGTAGAAACTGTTTAACAGTCTTGTTGTTTGGGACCTCACCTTTCTGTAGCAGTTTCCTGAGGTTGGAAGCGTGAACAGGCTGTGCTGGGGGTGTGTATTGTCCCTGATGATGTGCTGTGCTCTCCTGATGACTCTGATGGGGTAAATGTCCTGTAGTGGGGGGAAGGTTCCAGTGATGGACTCACCCGCTGGACAGCTTGCCTGTCCCGGGCAGTGCAGTTTCCATACCAGATTGATGGAGCTGGTGAGGACACTCTCATCAGGATCCCTGTGGAAGCTGGCACGCCAAACTTCCTTAACCTTCTCCGAAAGTACAGTCATTGTTGGGACTTCCTGATGATGTGCTGTGTGTTTGGAGTCCAGCTGAGATCCTCACTGATGTGTACGCCGAAGGGTTTGAAGATTTTCACCCATTCCACCATCCTCCTCGCCTATGTGCAGTGATGTATGCGACTCCCTCCCCCTCAGGTCAACAGTCATCCCCTTGGTTGTATCTGAATTGAGGGAGATATTGTTTTCATGGCACCAGTCTGGCAGATCAGCCACCTCTGTCCTGTATGCCGTCTGGTCTGCACCAGTGATCAGTCCCAGGACTGTTATATCGTCCGTGAACTTGATGATGCGGGTGTTGCTCTGAGAGGCCACACAGTCCTGAGTGTATAGCATGTGCAGAAGAGGGCTCAGCACGCAGTCCTGAGTGTAGAGCATGTACAGAAGAGTTAGTGGTTAGTGCTGTTGTCTCAAATCTTTCCTGTGAGTATATATACGTTATATACGTTGGTGGGGTGCAGCTCTATGGGTTGGGACTGAGAAGGCTGCCCGTTCTATCCTGTGATCGGCAGCATGATGCCACCTTGGGCTCTTAACCCCAACTGCTCCAGGGACTGGCTGACCTTACTGTCTCCTCCATGCCAGTTCCATGAGGTGGCCTCCTGGGATGCTTTTCCAGCTGCCCTGAAGGAGGTCCCACATATATGCTGAGCACTCATTGGCTGCTTTGCCTTCACGCTCTGGCCAATCACCTCCAAAACCATTTCTGCCATGTTTAGGTCAGCTGGCCTGGTCATGCGATGTGACACTCTATCACTCTATTTTGTTGGAAGCTTGGAGCGTCCAAACTTTTGACCTTCGTAACCTCCTGCCCATTGTGTGTGCTATCGCTTCCCCTTCTTCTTCAGGTGCGGCTTGCCATTGCTGAGAAGGGCCTGAAATGCGAGGAATATGATGTCAGCCTCCCCCTGAGCGAGCACAATGAGCCCTGGTTCATGAGGCTGAACCCGGCCGGCGAAGTTCCCGTCCTGGTGCACGGCGACCTGGTCCTCTGCGACCACACCCAGATCATGGACTACCTGGAGGAGCGCTTCACAGACGGTGCGTCTGCAAAAGCCTCCGCTGGCCTGACTTTGCTGGTGCGCGGAAAACGGCCGCTATTTATTTTTTTCTTGAACGGTCACTGCCTCGGCCCCATCCACACGCGGGAGCTCCTGTTTCATTCGGTTGTTTCATTTGTCACACATTTCATTTATTCATTATTGTTTCTTTTTCTTTTTGTGGCGTCTTTTTCTCACACTAGCTTGTCAAGTTGCAAATACCTGTCGCAGGAATATGATTTAAAGACAGTGAAAGCCAAAGGTATGCTCGCCAAAACACTAATTATGGCATTATTCACTGCACAGAGGGCATGTCACATGACGAGTGACATCATCACAGCTGATGTGCTGGTTCCTAGCTGGGTTTCACAGTCTTTGTCATTTATATCGTGAAGAACAGTACTTTATCTGGATGGTATCTTACTGCTTAAGGCTTGATGATTTGAGCAAAAAAAGGCAATTTTTCCAGACCGCAAGTGACCCTCTGGATGGCTGCTTTTCTTATAGCCCCGAATCCAGCTTCTGACCTGTGCAAATTATCCACATCCATGTTTCACAGGGTTACCAAAGCCATGTCTGCTCCGTGTTTCAGTAGAAGTGCTCTGGATAATGTTCTGTCAGCATAAACATCATATAGACATGTATGAACAGTCATGAAAAACCATTACGATCAGAGATTTGGCACAGGTCTGCTGGAGCAACTGAGCACCGAACGTTCAGGTCAGAGGAGTGTGACGGTATTGTGTACATAGCAGCTGATTAACTGCGGTATGGTCATGGAATACGTCCAGTTTAAACTGCTTCTTAGTCAGAAGGAAAACAAACGGAGGAAAACGTGGCTTCACAGTTAATTGCAGATCTGACCTCTGACCTCTGACCTCTGTTTTAATTAAAAAGGAAAATAATGTAGAATTAATGACAGTGACATTAATTCAGGAGAATGTTTATCTAACTCATTATCTGAAGTACGTCCTCTTCAAATCCAATAGTAACAGTATTTTTTCTTTATAATGTTTAATTTGAGAATATTCTTTTATTTGTTAGTTCACCTCAGAGCTGCTGTGATTTTTCACAGCTGCCAGTGAGGCGATCAGTAGGGAGATGATTGTGTTTAAAGGAATCCTTTCAGGAGGTCAGGTCCTGCTGGCTCCATGACAGCGTGATGCTTTACCTCCCAGCAAGCGCTAACTTTTCCTTTACTTGTTCCCCAGAAAACACGCCTCGCCTCATGCCAGCAGAGGGCAGTATGTTCCTTCCCAGGGTGCAGCACTACCGGGAGCTCCTGGACTCCTTGCAGATGGACGCTTACACGCACGGCTGCATTCTGCACCCGGAGATCACGGTGGACTCCCACATCCCCGCTTACGCCTCCGCCAGGATACGTGGTGAGCTGCAACCCCCCTGCATCCCCCCCTCCCCCCCCACCTCAGAGTGAGCTGGACAAAGTCAGTCTGGCATAATGTAGCGAAAGGGGATTCAACAACCACAGCACAAATTGGAGATAAGACCCTTTTAAGAAGAGCTGAATAAGAAACCCTTATCTGAGCACTAATATCCTTCACCATTAGGGGGCGGTGTATGGCTCAGTGGATTAGGATGCTTAACCCCAAATCACCTTAACCCATACTGCTAAATAAAACTCTTAAAAATGAGTAATAGCTGCGATGTGCACCCAGGCTGCCATGCTGATGTTGATGCCGCCGATTCGATGTCGAGCGACAGCGGTCATTTCTGCAGAGTCTCTATAATGCATGCCCCCCTCTACAGCACAGATTGGGAATACGGAGTCCGAGCTGAAGAAGCTGGCAGCAGAGAATCCGGAGCTCCAGGACGCCTACATCGCCAAGCAGAGGCGCCTGAAGGTAAGCAAGCCCCACTGCATGGTCTGGGCACCGTGACGGCCGATTGGCTGGCCACGGAGGACCAGTGAGCGTAAGCACACAGTAAAAACAAGTCCAGAAAAAAAACTTTCTGACAGACTTGGCAAACAGTGATGTCATAGGAAAAGAGCCACACATTACTTTAGAGGCTCTTATCCAAAGTGACGTCCATTTTGAGAAAGCAGGGTCAGAGTCTCCCTGGAGGAACTGGGGGTGCAGCGCCTTCCTCAGGGCCCAACAGTGACATCACTCTGACACATGTGAGGGTTTATTAACTGATCCCAGACCAGTGAAGAAGGCCGAGGAATAGATGCCAATCCGCTTTCGGGTAAAACTTAAAAAAGCCGCCATACTGAAAATGAGTGTCTGTTTATTTCTTTCATTTCTTTGACTTCCCTTTTCCATGGTTTTAAATTATTCTGTATAAATAATGCAGGGATGTATCACAACACGCCCATGAAAAGTGCCTTGGGGTGACTCTTGTGAAAGGCGCTATATACCGGTACCAATAAATTGAATCAAATTGATTTCAGTCCAAGCTGCTGGAGCACGACAACATGAAGTACCTGAAGAAGATCCTGGATGAACTGGAAAACATCATGGACCAAGTGGAGACGGAGCTTCTGAGGAGAAGCGAGGAGACCCCAGGTAGGAGTGGAGCGGTGAACGAAGTGTAAACAATGTTAAAAAACACGCCTGTTTGCTGCTGCTGAGAGACTGTGTGCATCAGGCCTGTTCTCTGTTTCATCCTCCCCTCCACGTGTGAGACAGAGGAGGGAAAGCAGGCCTGGCTCTGCGGTGACTTCTTCAGCATGGCCGACGTGTCCCTCGCCGTCACGCTGCATCGCCTCAAGTTTCTGGGTCTTTCCCGTCGCTACTGGGGCAACGGGACCCGGCCCAACATGGAGGCGTATTACGAGCGCGTCCTCGCCCGCCCGGCCTTCCGCAGGGTCCTTGGGAATGTCAACAACATCCTAATCTCCGCGGTGCTGCCTGCAGCATTCCGAGTGGCCAGGAAAAGGGCCCCGTCCTTCATCGGCATCGCTCTGCTGGCTGGGGTTTTGGGGGGGGGCGGCTATCTGGCCTTCCTCTTCCTCAGAAAGCGACTCTCAATTTCACGCTGAAGATCCAGCAGCTCTTTCCTCGTCTGATTTACTTCTGCTCGCCGCTGATGTGTAAATGCGCCACCGTGACATATAACTGCACTTTCATTTGTTTCGCTTTTTGTCGCATTTTTCAAAGACCAAATGCAGAACTTTCTAGGTGACTTGCAGGATTGAGAGCCACAAGAGACACTGTCTAGCAGAAGTGAGATTCCAAACAACAGGTTGGGTCCAGCTTCTGACCTGTGCAAATTATCCACATCCATGTTTCACAGGGTTACCAAAGCCATGTCTGCTCCGTGTTTCAGTAGAAGTGCTCTGGATAATGTTCTGTCAGCATAAACATCATATAGACATGTATGAACAGTCATGAAAAACCATTACGATCAGAGATTTGGCACAGGTCTGCTGGAGCAACTGAGCACCGAACGTTCAGGTCAGAGGAGTGTGACGGTATTGTGTACATAGCAGCTGATTAACTGCGGTATGGTCATGGAATACGTCCAGTTTAAACTGCTTCTTAGATAGAAGGAAAATAAAAACAGAGGCAAAAAGTGGCTTCACTCTTAACTGGCAGATCACTCCTGTGCTGTTCTGAATGCAGGACACTCAGCTATACTGGCTGAAACTGAGCAACCGCTACCAGAGTCAAACAGCTTAGAAATAATAAAATAATGTAATCCTATGGTGAATAAGAACCAGGGCTTCAGTTCAAGCAGTGAAAAGTAGATTTAGGTCATTTTATGCAGAAATCCTGATTGTTCTGCAAGTAGAGATGCATCTCAGTGCTAAATTGTACAGCCGAGTTATAGTAACATTTGTCTATATTGTGGTTAAATTTTATTTATAAACTTTAATAAAGGAAGAAGTGAATTATTATGTGTCCGTTTTGCTTTCAATAAATGCAGGCATTTTTTCCAATATGAGACATAAGCACCACTTTGCAGTTGCCTCTAGGTGGCAGTATATAACCATTATAAAGGGATCAAGGTCCTTGCGCTGGGCTGCAAGAATCACTGATGTAGTAGAAAAGAGCTTTAGATCAGTGGTCAGTAGCCCTGCTGCTGGAGATCTACCACCTTGCAGTGCTGATTTAACACACCTGATACAGATAAAAAAAGAAAAAAAAACATAGGTTTTGACCACTGGTTTAGATGACTCCTGTGGCCTGTACTACGAAGCGGGGTTACTGGCTTATCGGGGTAACTCGTCGGATTTAAGGTAGTCTGGGAAAAATGTAAGTGAGCGAATATGAAGTCCATTTAAACTGTGGTACCTTAAATCTGACAAGTTACCCCGTAAGTCAGTAACCAGGCCACTGGTCGTGTGTTTATGTGTGTAAGCAAACGATGACAACAACACCTCACTAAAATGTTGAAATAAACATTTCGTCAAGCCCCACGAGATTTCAGGTGGCAGCGCTGATTGTCCTGACATGGTTGTAACAGGTGAGTCCAAATTATTTGCATAACGTTTTAAATAATCCTGATTGATCGTAGGTGGCTTTGTGGCCCCTCTCATCAGGCCACACCCCCTGCTGGGTTGTAGAGTGATGTACAGTGACACACACCGGGGGGCAGTTGGGGAGGGGGCACAGTGACTCTGTTTTGGGAAAATATGAAGGTTCTGAGGTTGATATTTTCAGACTTGAAAACAAAAATCTGATGGTTCGCAAAGAGAGATTCGCCGATCGTCTATTTTTCTGACATTCCCAGAAATCCAGTGTTAGGTCAGATTATTTTATTTTTACCTGTGAAGAGCCAGAAATAAAATATTTTACATGAATAAATGAGTGACCGGGAGGAATCAGACTGCTCCGATGCTCACAATCGCACACACAGCCATGGGAGATGGCAGCTAACTCCTCTGCTGTGCACACTGCAGGAGTCAGAGTGTGCTCATGTTCACAAGACTGTACACCATCGTGTGAGCCGCCTGCTAACTCCTCTGGCTGTGCATACTGCAGGAATCAGAGTGTGCTTATGCTCACGAGCGTGCACACTGCCATGTGAGACAGCTGCTAACTCCTCTAGCTGTGAGCTGGGAGGTCCGTGACACACTGCTAATGGTAATGCTAGCATTGCAGGGCATAGTGTGAGCTGAGCTTATTCCCAGTGCTCACAGTAGGGCCTCTTCTGGATCACTATGCTATAAGGCAGCCTCTCCCCATCCTGCCATCTCAGAGGGACAGCTTCAGCTTCGTAGCTGGAAAGCAGACAGGACAAACGACTGGACTCCCATGGCTGGGGCAGTTGGGGCGGGGGAGGGATGCTTGGTACCAAGAGAAGAGAGGACAAGAAGAGAAGCACTTCAAAGTGGCCATTAGACAAAAACAATAAATGTCCTCAGGAACATTCAGTACCTCTTGTTTATTGCAGGACAGATGGGAATTAATGCAGATTCCAGTAACCTTTGTGAGTTGTGTGATTATGAGGATTGCATGAACCCTTAACTGTACCAACAGGTGCAGATGAATGTTGGGTTATAGCTGCCCAGGAGCAAGGCCTTCTGCTTCAGGACTCAGCTTCTCTGTTAGCATGGGAGGGGATGCCGTGAATCATCATGCGATCAACGGGTGAATCATGCCATCAACCTCGTCATGTTCTTACCAAGCTGGTGACGTGCATGCACTGAGGAAAGCGAAGGCGCACCATGGGATCCTTCACATTTGATTTTCATTGGAGGGTCGGCTACGTTTCTAAGACGACTGGTTTGGTGTTGCCCAGTAAGCCGTGTTGTGTAACAGCTGAAGTTACAGGAAGTGCACGACCCAGGCCAGCTCCAAGAGAAAATGCTTAGTATGTGTTTTTGAAACGGTCACGGTCAGCTTTTCGCAGGTTCCCACTGGAACAAAGAAAAACATACTGGTTTACTGGATCATTCTCACAAGTTCTGAGAAAGAACACGGCCCTTTCTAGAAAACGACTGTCACTGGCTTTGGGGGTTTTTTGTACGGCAGTGTTTGCTGACGCGGTTGCCGGGCTTTGGGTTGTTGACACTGCCGTTGAAAAGGCCCCCTGTCAGTTTGCACATCGCAGATTTATCATCAAACGCTGAACCTTCATCTGTCTCAGTGGGTTTTGTTCAGCATGTTTGAACGAGCTCTACATCTACATACAAGGCTGTGGACCATAAATTCGTCCTTAATTTCACGGTTGCAGTGCAGTTCAGTATACAGTGCCCTTAATGAATAATTTAGAAATTTGATGTGGCAAGATCTGTGCAGGATAAGAAACAAAAGTGGGGCTACATCACTGGAAACCCCAAAGTGTATTAGTTGTTCCCCACTGTGCTTAACATTTGTAAAATACACAGTGTCATCAATCGCGGGGCATGGACCAGGGAAGCAGGAGAAAGACACGAAGGATCGGGGAACAAGGGATTTAATAGGGAAATGGAGAGGAATACGAGGCAGAATGTCAACACTTCAGTGACAGGACAGTGACAGGGAAGCACTTAAATGCAGAAACTTAATCAGACAGGACTAGTAACATGCTGGTAACAGCTGGTAACATGGGGATTCCACATGTGGTTGAGGGGGTGTGGCACACTGGAGGAGCGGTACGATCAGGATGTGACACACAGAACACTGCATTCGCATTTTTGTAGTTGGTGCAAGTAAAATAATTTAGTTTGTACTTATATTCTGCCAAACTTTTAAAGATTATTCAAAATTGTTCAATGAAATTATCTCATGTTACAGTTCAAGTTTCAAGTTTATTGTCATATACAGATAACAATGGGACATCATTACCTGTAATGAAATTTCTTGGACCCAAAGCCTCCTGATGGTTAGACAGTGTTTAATATTTGCAAGTACATATAAAAAGGCTGTAGTACAAGAGAGTATAGTGTGAACATATACATGTATATATACACTCCTGCATATGTACAAAGGTGAATTTAAAGTGACTTTAGTTCTAAAGTGAGTGTAGAAAGAAAAGTTCAGCCCTCTCATGCACATTCACTAAACAGAACCTCATCTGCTGACTGTCAGGACCCTTAGCTGCCTCATGTGCCCAAGCAAAATACCATCATCTGAACAAGGAACAGAAATACTAAAAAAGTACAATAGACAACAATATAAATCTGACCTGCTCCATAAAATAAAATGCCACAAATTAATACATGAAAACAAGTAAGGCATTATAAAATAATATGTCACCAATTAATACAGTGGGGGGGGGGGGGGGGGGTAGTATCCGGTTGGGCTGCGTTCTGTCCCGTTAAATCTCCCAATGAGCCTTACTGTACAGTCGCATCACGTTCATGTCCTTTGTGCTGGTTTCCTCAGACGCTCGTGTAAACATTGCATGGTTTGTCGGTTTGTACCACGCCAGAGCACGTTTGACCCCAAAGGTCTAGTTCATTTGACCAGTGTGGTTACTCCGTTACTACATTAGCCTGAAGGTCTCCTTCTGTAGCTTGTAAGCTTCCTTCACCACTAATATTCACTAACGGTTCCTGTAAGTTACCGCAATAACAAACACTGCTGCAATGTTCAGTACCTCAAACATGGTCCATTTGGACTCAATGTCCCCAATCTCATCTGGCACATAGGAGAAGCTTCTCCGGAGATGTGAGTCGAATTCATCTCACGCACAAGCTTCAGCCAGACATTCCAGCAAACCTAAAAGTGGGACGACACAAGGGGTGAAGAACAAAACGGGGAAAAATAAGAATCAACTAAAAGGAAGCACAAAGTAACACGCCAGGGAACAGAGCAGAACAGGGAGGTAACCAGGGAAATGACCACAGCGACAAACAAGCAATAACAACCACAATGAATAACTGAGGAATAGAACAATGGCAGACACTTAATACACAGATAACAATGTCTAACAAGGGGCAGGTGCGGCCTACAAGGAACTAGAGAAAATGAGAGAAATTGACACTTGACTCCATTCACCCCAATCACGCCCCGCTTCAGGTATCTCCATCATTCACCACATGACCACTGAAGTCTCCCAGTCAAACCGCAGAGTGGAGGTGGTACTTTTCCAGCATCTGACCCCCATTCTCTAAGAATGCTGGGTACTTTGATTTGCTTCACAGTTCAATGCATGCACACCATCAAGAGTCAGAAGTTTCCTCTCTGTAACTCTCAGTCACACAGAAGCGACCCTCTTGTCCACCAGGAAAAGCTGCAGCTGCCCAGTCCGCAGCCTGGTACCTGTGATCATCCTCACACCAACCTGAGGGATCTTCAGAGCTCATGCTGTACATGGTGGTGATCTGACTCCATCTAGTCAATATCCTTCTCCTTGGGCTCAATTTTGACAGTTTAATGTAAAGCATAAAACACAAGACGGATATAACAGTTATGGGTATGTTTAGATCCATTTAGCTGTTTTGACGGCAGAGAAACACCACAAGGTTGCCCTAACTTTCTTAATCATTCACAGGTGTGTTTTGGGCGTAACATGCAAGAAACCAACTGGACTGGCATCCCACCTCATCTTTAAAAGGCAACAGCGCATGATCTACAGTGGATTGCTATTGCTACAATGGCACATTTGCCTGGCAAGCCAGATCGCATTTCGCTTGAGGAAACGGACAATGATGTCAGAAGATGAAGAAAACGGAAGCTCACTGCTGAACGAGAGCAGCGGCTGGTACTTAACAGCACAGCACCCCCAGGCTTCAGGGCTCGGTCCCAGTAACCCTATTCAATGCAGGGTACACTTGTCCTTTTTGATACCTTTCATTGGGGGTCTTTGTTAGGTTGTAGTTCTCCTGGCTTGTCCCCACACTCCTGTTCACCAGGGAGGTCGAACCAGGAGCTCAATCTCCAGATGACATTATGAGAAACCCCTCCACCATGCTAAAGTCACAATCCTCAGAGGGGTGTCCTTGGCCTGTGCAAATTCCGTTTTTAATCTGTTATGAGTTTATTTAGATATTTATTATTACAGTCTTCCTTATTTTGGTTTTTGGCGCCGTGTTCTGGCACTGTTCCCCTAAAAAGAGAAACCCGATCCCCAATAAACCACCGGCTCAGAAGCCCATCCCTGTCACATGGCTGTAACGAGCTGGGACACACTCACAGGCACAGGAAGTTATGACGTTATCCAGCCCTACCTGGAGAGACGGCCAGGGAAAGTCAAGCGTGCACAGTTGGAGATTCTTGGCCTACGGAGGCTGTTTCCAGCAGCTCTGGCGTAATGGACTCGGTGGTCTAGCGTGGAATGGTGGTGCAGATGAATTCAGGGCTGCAATGAAGCAGCGTCTGATCCACCTCACGGAGACAGAGACCCTGCTGAGGCAGGTGGCCTGCCAGAGGTTCATGTCACATTAAAAGGAACGTCTGGATGGAGCACTAAGGCGGCATCCACAATTGGATTTTCCCGTAAACCTACCGGTATTTTATTTTGCAATCTTGCATACCTCCTGCTAAGCAGACGTTGAATACCATCACTCCTGCTGTTTTTATAAGGTGGCTCCACTGTAACTGATGAGCGCACACACATTTGCATACAGAACCATACACACACACACAGAGTACTGTCTGCTCTCGTACAATTAACTGGATTGGTGGACACTGACAGCTATGGCTAATCTTTTTTTTACACTGGGTTTGATCATCAAAAGCAGAACCTGTGACTCAACAGACGAGTCTGGAAACTATGAGCTTGTGCTTTCTGTAGCCAATCACTTAACAGGAATCGTAGGAACCACAGGATTGGTTCACATCAGTCAGGTGGGCTGTCCAAAGGCTGAGCAGGACTATGCTAAGAATTTCCCTCTGGGATCAATAAAGTTCATTTAATTCTAATTCTAGTTAAGGGTATATTACAGGCCATAATCAAAACCAGACATTTACTGCAATCAGAGTTAAAATGTAGTTTTAATTACGTGATCGATAACACACAACAAAGTCAAACAAATAACTACCCACCCCGTTTTTTAAATTTCCACATCAAGGTCAAAAGTTTTTTTTCATTAACATAATGCAAAATCCTTAAAAACAATCTAGGTTTTTAATAAACCCTAATGAATTGTCATACCGTGCGGGATGAAGGACTCAGAGGCAGCCAGAAAGGGGTTTGATTTAACTAAACGGGAGCAGAGAAACAAATGAGTCTGCAAGGGTTCAAAGCAAGAAGGCGAGTACAGGGAAGGACGCAGGCAAACAGGAGGAACGACGTCAATGACTGGACTGGGGCTGACGAGACAGACAGGTACTAAAATACAAAGACTAACAAGGGGTAACAAGCAACAGACAGGACTCATCAGGACCATATCAGGGAGGAGACATGAGGGTCAGGCTGACATGACAGATATGATGCAACATGAATAATAACACTCACAGAAGACACTGCACTTCCGCTCAGAGGGGCCCAGTTTGCAGTTTCCCAGAATGCACAACCTTACACCTCCCAATTAGGTCACACACAACACCTATTCACCTATCCTCAGAGACAGGTAAGTGATCAGTACCACATGCTGCACTGTGGTCTTCCTGTTAAGCGTAACGGTAACTTTGCGGTACCATTGAGGAAATCAGCCTACTGGCTTTAAAATCTACCGTCCTTTTAAGTAACACACAGCAGAAAATATCACACATTTTTCATGTCACAATTAATCATTTTCATGCTCATTCTAAATGAAAGGTTTTTAAACCTCAGATACCAGAGCCAGAGGTTACTTTTTATGCTTACTAATGGGTGCTTAACTTTTTTTGTCACTGAGTGTACATTTCACACATGTAGTCTATTGTCTTGATAATGAAAAAAGACCTGAGTTATGCTTAACATATTTAGTCTGATCACTGAGAAACTGAATAGTCATATTATTAAAAAGGTTAAGAAGCTAATGTACCAATTAAAAATTGGGATCTCTGTATGTATCTATTCATTTAACGTATGTCACATATGAAAATGGAGAAAACTTTGTCAAAACATGCACTCACAATTAATCAACAGTCTGAAATGTACTCATTTATTTATCCTATAGAAGCAGAGCAAAACTAGAGTAAACAGGGTAAAATTCAATGGATGAGGAAAGAGTGTACTTATAGATCCTCTAAAGCTTCCCTGTAATTATATATTGTTTATAGATCATATCTAGCGCGTCACATGAAACTCTCAACCAATGACATTAACATTTGGCTTTAACCACTCAGAAAAATAGAAATCCTGTGAGAACCAAATGTTCAGCTGGACGGAGCCCAGCTCCACTGCACGTAAGAGGTACATGATTACAGACGTAAGCGACTGACACAGACCTCTCGCTCAGACCAAGAGACTGCACTGGGTCAAAATCAAAGCCAAACACAAGGCTGTGGAACCATAAACTAGGATAAGGAGAACAGTACAGGTGTAGAAGAGGCTGCATTGACCCTTTAAACATGTCTGTGAAGAACTCTCTGACTTATAACCTAACTGTAATGACACGTGCTTAATCACATAATATGCCTGATCACTAATAATCCCCCAAAAGCATAACTGATAGAGTCATCAGCTTATTCATGCAATTCTTTTTCTTAATTGCCTTGAGGGTCACAGGTCATGTTACAAAAGTGGGAAACAGGCACATGCTATCAAATGTACCTCTGATTCAATAAATTGCCAAGATGATCTGCTGAATACATTTACTTATTTCTAAACTGTTCTTTAAAATCTCTATGCAATTGTTAAATGGTAACAGTTTAGCACTGGATTGTACCCCTTCTTGGTGTGTATTACCTAAATACTGTGATGGAGCAGCATTTTGGCCAGAGTGTCCCCAGTCTGATGTCCTGTGCTTCCTGCTGGTTAAATTAAATCAACTTGTGGGATTTCAACTTTCAGTCATACCTCAATATACCCAAGAAATGCAGGTGCAGAATCCAATACAATTTAATCTTCAAAAATCTACTCATATGATGCTGGAATACACCTGGGGCACTGAAAAACCCAAATGTCATACAGTCCAATTTGTCCAACCCTAAAGGGCAGGTAAGAAGCAGGCTTTGACATATGCTGGCCTAGTTATCGAGCTATAATGCTTGACTGGAAAGAAACTTGGCATTAGTCAAGGCATCTGAAGGCTTTTCTGCAGAGGACAGGAGGCAGGCTAATGTTGCAGTGGCAATAATTAGCAGAGGGATGAATAATGGTGAAGGTTTTGCCCACAGATATCAGTGATGCTTAAAGGTTAGAACTCACTTTAAAAATAGTTTGGCGTAACAGCACAACAACTGTAATAACCTGATTAGTTTGACATGAATACTCGGTCCTTGTAGTGTAAAACTGTTCTGGCTATAATCCTGATTCAGAGGAGATCTGAGAGCCAGTTGTTCACAGAGGCCGTGTCAGTTCTATCCCATTGACTCCTTTGTACTTCTGGAACCATCTCCTCACCTGTCAAAGTCACCCTTTTCCCCATTAATTTCAGAAGAGCAGCAGCCAAATGGCTTGATAAACCAGTCATGTACGGCTATTTAATCTCAGCTTAGAGCATCCACCATTGCTTGGGTTAAAGCCTGGACAACTTGGAGAAAATACTGTCAACACCACTCTGATTAAGCTGACCACAGCCACTATACAACTTCATAACTACTGACCTTATAAAAAGGTTGTTAAACCACCCCACCCCGAAAAACATACGAGTGCCAAAAGCTGTCAAACTCAATGCCAGGCAGTAGATCTTTGGACTTTGGTTGCTGGAATCTCAGCTTTACCTGGAAAAGCACTAAACTTTGAGCCCCATGGTTGAACACCAACCTGACCCAAAAAAGCCTTTGGACAGGATTCATACATCCACACTGAACCTACCAAGACAGTCCCAGCCCTGAGGGCAAAACCCTGCTAACAATCAGATGTACAACTCTTTCTCATTTTAAAATATTTTAAAATACCAAAAACTGAAAATACTTTTGATGTGCTATTTCTTGGAGTGTGAATATCCATGAATTGATCTGCAGTGTATCTACAGTGTCTGAGCTCATCTTTTTGACAATTTGATTTATTATTGGGTCCTTGGGACATTGTTTGACTCCGCAGTAGTTTCTCCTGAGTTCGCCCACTCTTTAAATATCCATATACCTCCATATATGGTAAAGAGTGATTAGCCTGTAATTCCCCTTCTGTGTTTTGAATTAAGATGAGAACAAGCTGTGTTCTTCCTAAGCAGCATCAGGTTCAGACATGCTCTTCAGCTTCCCAGCTCTAAAATCAGAAGAAGAAAACAGAATTGTAATGAATGCAGCACTGCGTAACTTATGTTGTTGGGCAGCTAGAAGCTGCTAACAGCAACTGTGATTACGAAGGTGGTGGCGGAGGAGAATGCTGTTTCAAAGACTGCAGAATAAAAATAAAAAAATCATAAAATAATAATGGGATGGAAATTAACTGTTGATCTTCACATTAAGTTACCAAATTGCCCATAGGTGTGCATGTGTGTGTGAATGGTGTGTGAGTGTGCCTTGCTAATGTCAGGATCAGTGCCCGTCTGGTCCTGTCCCATGTGTCCTATCCCTGCTTGGCCAGCAGGTGTCGCTGGCCATCCTGTTCCCTCCTCCGTCTTTTAGCCCCTTAGTCCCTAGTGTGTTTACCTGTACCCATAGCTGCTGTATGGCTTCACCTGCTAAGTGGTTGGCCACTGATCCTTACTCCACTTTTGTTGTGGGTTCAAGGTCAGTCTCAACTGTTTTTTTTTTGCTGAATATTTGTTTTTTTTATGTTTTCCTAGTTAATAAAGTGCAATATAGATCCCAGATACAGTTTCATGTGTTGGCTCTCTGCTTTAATTCTGTTCTTGTATTTATGTCCCTAATGTTAGCCCTCAGTGTTTAAGGTTTCTTACTTTCTGTGCCTGTTTATTGTATCTATCCCATCTGTGCCTTGCTGCTCCATGCCCTTATTGATCAGTTAATTTGGTGGTCCTCACCTGTTCCTCATTGCCCCTAGTGTTATCCCTTTGTAGCCACACCTGCTCCTTGTTAGTTGTTTTGATCAGTGTATGTAAGTACCTGCCTTTGTTCTATTTCTCAGTCAGTCATTATGTATATGTCACTGTATATGGATACTCTGCCTGGTTTTCCTAATCCTGTTGCCCAGTTTTACCAGTATATTTACCTTGTTGTTTCTCTTAGTTAATTTAATTTTTGTTTTCCGCATTTTGTTCTGACCCCTCATGGTCCTTTTGTTTTGGTGTTTTTCCCAATAGTGTGTTTTAGTTGTATTTAATTAATCCCTGTTGTCTTAGATCCTCTCGATGGATCCTAATTGTTCTTCTTGCCTACATCGTGCTGTAACAGCGATGGGTTGACGTCACATTCTGGGCTGTTCCCTGCCTTGCACCTATAGCTTCTGATAGACTGCAGACCCCTCATGACCCTGAATAGGATTAGCAGTTATGGAAAATGGGTGGATGGATGGATCTTAACACTATTACCGTTTTGGATTAAAGGCTCGAAGATATTTGCTCTCAAACCACTGAGCCGAAGCCGGGGCTGGGTACCTGAGCTTGGAGGTGTATAGGTGCAGGGCTCCACCTTCCACCAGCATGTTTCTTGACATGTAGGTGCTCTTCTTTACTTTTTAATGGCCAGCAGAACCACGTTGGTTTCAGGCTTGTGACTGTGAATTTACTCTCCTGTACTTTGAAACGAAGGAATCAAGGCAAGACTATCAGGCATTGTAATCCATAAAAGACTCCATCTATGTAGAGCCAGCACAGGATGTCCAGCAGAACCACGCGATAGAATATCTTTGCTGGGATTTTCAGCCTCTGGAGCAAGACACACGTTTCCACTATTGGACGGTGGACAAAATGTTCCATCATTCTCCTATCATTGACCAAAGTGGCATGTGGTCAATATGTCGCGGGTCTGGAGGAGGCACTTAGACTCTCAGCAGGAGATGTCTGCAGTTTGAGAGATGGCCATCATGCCGAGCTTGTACAGGAAGGCAGGTCTGAAATGGGATGTCCGCCCCACTACGAACCTACGGGGAACAATGGTGGGCATTATTACCTTCGGTGAGCTCTTAATCATCAGAACAACGAGCCTGTGTTCACGCAAGGAGGCTGAGCCAACTTGAACAAATTATCGAAAATAATTAAATATATAGAATAGCGTTGAACTGGTATTTTACTGCTAAATTATGGGCTGAATGTAATACCCCAGAATACTCAGAATTCATTATAAGCAAAATGAGATTGTTGACAAACTCTTACTGTGCAACAACTGGTTAATTGTTTGGGAATAAGTGATATTTAAATAGACTTTTTAAAAGAACAGAATAACAATAATTTAAAAGTCCATCTATCCATTTTCCATACCCACTTGTACTATGTAGGGTCTCAGGGCCCCATGGAATATTCCAGAAGCTACCGGCACAAGTCAGGGAGTAACCCAGGACAGGGTGTAACCCAAAAGTGTGTCACAAAAAAAGGATGATTTCTTTTGCACATACAGTAAGTAAAAGGACAGAGAAGGGGGTAGGTTTCAGGTTTGATTTTATCAGTCTGATTAAATCACACTGGATTCTTTTTCACACAATGAGGTATCTGGTCCTGCTTCTGTGAATGACAAAGCACATGTACAGTTTATTTGTTTTTCCTGCAAAATCAGTTGTCAACTCTAATCCAGCAAATGTTTCTAACCTTTTCAAGCTCACACATATCATCAGACATTTTCTGTGTGATACTGAAAGCAGATGGGGCAAAATCGCTGATATCCCTGGCGACATTGTGCAGCTCCGTGTGTTTATTGCTGTTTTACGTTCAAACAGCTGAGCTTGCATATGGCAAAAAAATGCATAAATTCAGAAAATGTAAATGCAAAAACAGCCGTCGAGTGAAGACTCTCCTTGCTTCTGTGCTGCTCTGTGGGGACAGCCTTCTCCTCATTCAGGAGAAAGCTTTCAGTAGTTATAGATAAATAGGGTGTGGCTCTGGTGAACAACAAAGTTAGGGGAAGCAGGTTGGATGTTTATGCAGTCCCTGCGTGCTAAGCAGTTTACATGCTGTAAGACTGGGACGCTAAAAATGAGACGTCTAATCAGGAATACACAGGGTGCATTGTGTTACCTTGTTTCTGTAATATTGAATGTGAACGCGAACATGGAGCACAACTGCATTTATAGACAATGTACAGAAACATTTGTATCGGTATTAGGGTTCAGGATAGGTTTAGGGTTGCAATTAGGATTAGAGCTAGTGTTAGACTCTGGTACGCAGGGCAGGGAAACAGGACCGAAAGTCCAACTGGTCATGGTAAATATGGGATTTATTCAGGGTACGAAACACTCAGGAGCACGAAACCACAAACAGAAGCGACGTCAATGACTGGACTAGGGAAACTCTGACACAGACAGAAATACACCATTATCATCAACAGGACTTTTTAAGGGATTCCACACGAGGTAGAGAGGGGGACGTGGGCCATGGGAGGGTCAGGACACTCGGGGCATGACAGTTACAGCTGGGGTCGGGGTTAGGGGTCAGCTAAGGAATAGGGTTCAAGTTGTCATTTGAGCTAAGGACCTGGATTTTTCTTAAGCACTTGCTGTGTGCTGATTGGCCAGTCTCCTATAACCATGCACGCATCACCAATGTTCATGTGAAACATTTAGCTTTTCAGGTTTAAGGCAGCATGAAAAACCTGAAGTAGCCCAAAATGTCCCCCTGACATGGATTATACTGTCACCTGATGCGACGTGAGTCTAACTGCCAGAGTGTCTGTTTAACAGCCCCAACTATGAATTCAGTTGCTTTATCTTCCAACCTCCCTCCAAAACATGTATTTCTGATACGGAAAGGAGGTAGCTGCTGCCCGATAGCCTGTAACTGAAAGCTGCTTTTACACCTCAGTCTTCTGTCACTTTCTATAAGTATATGAACTTGTTAACAAGATTATGGCTGACATGTAATGCATATAAATTTATTCTATAATTAAACGAAAACAACATTTTATCTCTCTAACCACTTAAACGTTCTTCAGAGTTTCAGTGTGAACCGGAGTAATTCTTTACAGAAAAAAATGAGGCCGGCTCACTTACCCACAACAGCACTTAGGCCTGAGACCAAAATAATTACCAGTGAAGTATGGAGCCATTCGGTGGAGAGACGATTCCCACAGATCTGCTCCTTATCAGCCTAATGCATGCTTGGGTAAACATAATGTTAGCAGCGCTAACCTGCGAAATGACATCATCCACTTTAGCTGCATACGGTGATTTCATCCGCGGGCACAACAGCTGTTACGTCAGATATTATTGTTTAAGCTGAAATGGCATTTAGCCCAAACCTAACCCTGCGCCCAAGTCCAAAACAAACCCAATCCGTATCTGCAAAACTGTTCCTCAGTTCAGTTCTACCGGCACCTTCATTGAAAAAGCCAGTTTTTATTTAGCGACATGCCACTGGGACTTCATGCTACGTGCCATATATGGGCTGATTCCTGAAAAACAGCTATGGGAAGACCATGACTCATCTGATGAAGTAGAGTAATAAATCGCAGATGATGAAATTAGTCTTCTGCTCAGTTACGTTAACAAAAGGGTGTCCAAAAAGACAATCAGAGTTTGTTTCTGAGCTTGAGTCAGGCCTGCCAATGTGTAAACCTGCAGGCTATGGTTCACGGTATGAACCTGGACTGTGTTGTCCTCTGACCGTGCTGGAGCCCCCAGCAGCCAAACGCAAATTGCGAACTAAAAAAGGGTGGAGCTCACGTCAGCATTTGGCTGCTGAAAATCTGCCTGCAGGCCAGCCTTCTGCAACTTATAAGATGCTAGCAGACGATCCAACCCCTTCTCCAACTGGTGTTCTGCTCTCCAGACCAGCACTGGATGGTTGGCAGACAAGCGGGTGGGCCCACGTAGGGCTGTAAACATGAGCGCTGGTTGACTTCGCTCAGAACTTCAACCTCAGGTGTTGCAGCTATTTAAGTCGTACCCATAGCACTCCAGTTTCATCACGTTGAAGTGCTTGATGACTATAACTATGAAAAAGCTGAAAAACGGCAGCGGCTGCATTTGATTTATCATCCCTGGCCAATCCAGTCAATTAAAAATGAAACAAACACCAACTTTCTACAGTGGAATACAATCAGTTTGCTCCAAAAACACAGAATCTAACCATAAGTAAAAGTGATGTCTTGCACAAGTCTGGCTTTGGTTACTCCCTTGATATCTCGGTTCTTGGATGCTTGTTTCCATTTAGGCATTTTAATAATTTAAATTATACGTAACACTTTATTTAAAGCAGTTGTGTATAAAGCTCATCTATAATGCACTATCGATACCATCATAATGCAGTACAAACCATCCTTAATTCTTATAATGACCATTATAATGCATTATGAAGCTATCTATAGTGAATTATAAATGAGGCCTTCATAGAGCATTCATAATGCATAATACACATGGCTATAATGTGTTATGCCTTTTTATAAATAGTTTTAGCTGTGTTTATAATGCTTTATGAGTGTATTATAATGCATTATAAAGGTATATGTAATGCATTATGATGACTGCTTTAAGTAAAGTGTTACCAAATTATATATTTACATTACATTTGACATATTTAGCAGATGCTTTGTCTGCATAGCACATTGCAAACATGCATGCTGCCAAGGAGGTAACTACTGTAGGCATAAATGCAGCTAGGCTGAGCTTCCATTGAATGCCCAAGGTCAAGGGTAACCCGTATTGGAGCAGAAGATGCACAACAACTTCTAACAGGTCAAGTAGCTAAAAAGATTATTCAAAACCAGAAATGCAATATATGAATAATCAGGAAACATAAAGAGGGATTAGAGTAGTAGAGAAATTCATGTAACAGATGGATTTTGAGGTGTTTCTTGAAGGTAGAGATGACCGGACGTGGATTGACAGCTCATTCATCGAGAATGGATTATGGAATACAGTACCTGATAGCCTTGATAGCACCATTTCAAAGTTATTTGGCCAGTAAAAGAACAGTTTATTGTCTATCATTACCCCTAGGTTCCTGTCAGACCTTTATGGAAACAGCAAGGAATGTCCAAGGTGAACAGTTATGTCATGGTGGATGGTGGGGCTGGCAGGGAAGACAAGAAGCTCACTCTTCCCACATAGCAGACAGGTCTGGCCCGGATCTGGCGTCAAGCCGGCATTGCTGGCTGAGTTCTGGCATGGAAAGTGGTATGTCAACCAGATATGGGCCAGGTCTGGCAATGATGGCACTGTTTATATTATGGCATGCCAGATGTGGTCCGATCGTGGTTAGGTCTATGCGGCCCAGGCACATAGAAGACAGGTCTGGCCCGGATCTGGCATCAAGCCGGCACTGCACGCTGAGTTCTAGTGGGCCAGAACCATTCTGAGCACGCCGATCGATTCTGGCTGACAGTTAGCATTTTTCATCTGGGCCAGAACCGTTCTGGACACGGCGAGCGATTCTGGTTGACTGTCTGCATTTTTCATCTGGGCCAGAATCGTTCTGGGCACGGCGAGCGATTCCGGCTAACTGTCTGCATTTTCTGTGTGGGCCAGAACCGTTCTAAGCACGACGAGCAATTCTGGCTAAGTCGGCACTTTTGTGTGGACCAGAACCGTTCTAAGCATGACGAGCGATTCTGTCTGACAGTCTGCATTTTTCGTGTTGGACGACTTTGGCTGACAGTCATCCATTTCAGCATTGGTAACATGATTTGTGCCATACCTAGCCCTCACCTGGCATAAAATTCTGGCCTGATGTCAGATAAATATTCTCAAAAAAATTCCAACCAGGACTAGTCTTAACAT
>JAODJW010000033.1:20187566-20227605 GCA_026777045.1 Hyperopisus bebe
TTAGTACAGTATATGCTCTTCTTGTTTTATCTGGTTCATTTTGTGTTTAAATGCTAAAAAAAAAAAAAAAAAAAAAAAACATATTTAGGTGTAATTTTTGGGGGCCGGGAACCAATTATTTGGTTTTCCATTTCTTATAGGGAAAATTCGATCAGAACCCGAACTTTTTAGGATTCGATCCGGAGTTCTGAACGTATTAAGTTCGAGTGCTGAGGTACCACTGTATAGCATTGAATAACTGTAATGAGCCAATAGGGGCAGATTAATGGCTGAGGGGATCGAGCGGTTTGGCTATGGTCTTCTTTTTCAATAGTGAGTAATTAGCAGTCTGGGCCTATGGGTAAGCTGATCAATTATTAGCAAGTGCCTTGTCTAGGTTATCGAGAGGGTCATCTGAGCAGGAGGAAGTCTTCATAGCTTGATCTGCAGTGATTTTTTTAGTGTAGCTTTCATAGAGAGCCTCTGCGCATTGTGGGGGAGTTTTTTTTGATTAGCGAAGCCGTAATGTTCATTTTAACCCTATTGTACAAAGGCCAAAAAGGGCCACAGTTCTGTCTGCATTTAAAAATGCTTCACAAGCTTAACACGTGTGTTAAGCAGCCTGAAGAGACAATTTTGACCCTTGGATGGCCACTGTTTGTTCAGCGTTTCTTCCATTCCTCCTTATTGTCTTCAGAAAATGAGATGCTGGTTATATGGGTGGAACGCTGACGCACGTTTAGCATTTAGCATTTTCTATTATGTATTTTAATTACAATCCGGAATCTTGCTTGGAGTGTTCTTGGCCGTCTGCTCAGAATGCCTCGTCAGGTGATTCACGATCTTATGGATTTGAGAAGATCTACAGAAGACAGCTGTACCTCACGTCCACTTTTCTCATTACATATCTGTCATTGGGAGTCAAATTGCCACATAGACTAAAGCCTAATGAGCAGCAACAGGCAATTTGAGGATTTGGAGGAGTGAGTGAAGTCCTACTGGATGGAGTGACTAGGAGCTGCATCCTCAGCAAATCACGAGACATTTTTCATTTATTTAATCGAGTTGTGCTGTAGGCGGAACTGCCAGTGAAGGACAAAACAGATCTCTGAATGCAGGCTATATTCTTTTGTTCATTTGTTTTTGTTGACTAAATCCTTTTATAAACAGGATATTTAATGCTTTTCTTAAAAGAGGAACAGCGTCACCCTCCCAATGTGGTTCATTAGGAGGTGCAGCCTATCTTATGCTGGACAACATGCTCCACATATCTCGCGGATCACATGACCTGTGGTCACTGCAGGCTGGATCAAGTTGTCCTTATGTCTTCAGTCAAATTGGGGCACCTGGTTTTCATTCAGCCTCTGTTTGTGTGCAGTAGGCAGGCCCTGTGATCTGTGATCGCACTGCCCATCCTGTGACGATCCAGTGCTCTGCTTCTGAGCCTCATCCCTCTATCCCTTTCTTTAGGAGACTAACTGCTAAGTAACATGCAGAGTGGTTTTCCTGTGGGAATATCTGGATAGGCCGCTTAGAGGTCTTTGGAAGTTGCTTGTTTCAATAGCCTGCCTTCATTTCAGCTGCTGCTTGGCTATGAGTCTTAAACTGAAACACCCTATTGTGCCACTTAGTTATATTCTCAAAGCGGACAGTAGGGGGCGCACCTGGAAATACAGAGCGTGAACTCAAAAACATTAAAGAACCTAAATATATGGATGGAGCATCACATAAAACAAAGCAACGGCGAAAGAAAATATTAAGACTAGAATAACATAGAACAGGTTGCACAATAGCACTGGTTGCAGTGGTTAGCAACCTGCTAAGGTGAATTGGGGTTATGAAATTGTCCAGTACCAAACTGATTCAAACTGTGAGCTATAAGTTATTTTACAGTTTTTAGTTTGAACTTCAGGCACCATTAGCTGGCCAAGGATCTAAGATATCTACCAATTAAATTTGTATGTATTCCTAGCAGCCAGTCTTTTCCTCTTGCTTTCACGTCTTTGTTTAAATGAAGGAAGTTTAGCTGCTTCCAGTTGTTTATGTTCTCCACAGCCAGCTAGTAAGACCTTAGGCATTTGGTGGAAAACCTACACAGATCTGGGTGCCATCTGCATAGCATTGATAGGCAACCTCACTGTCTCGCAGAATTAGACCAAGTGGAAGCATATAGAGGTTGAGTAAAAGATCAAGAACTGATCCCTGAACAGTGCATTCAAAATAATAATGCTAAAAGTGATAAAGGTTGTTGGAGTAAATCCCATGGACTGCAGTATGATGTCACCACTAGGACCCTGAGCGAGGCCTTTAACACCAGTTGCTCCCAGGACTGTGGGACCCTGCTTCTAAAAATGATGTGGCACTTCAGATAAGACTGTCTACTGAATAAATATGATGAATAAAATGAAGCAGACAGCATAAAAGGCTGTTATTATACCTGCATCAGAGCTCATGTGAGTGTTAGACAAATATTATTATGAAATCAATCACAGTGCTGCTGCGATTTGGTCAGAAGGTAGACTGACAGTCGTCAAGAGACCCATTCATGTTTAAAAAGTTGTTTGATTAATCAAAAACAACTTTTCCAGTTACCCTACGTACGAAGGGCAGATTTGAAGTGGGTCTGTAAATGTTTAGTATGGAAGGATCGGTGCTTTTCTGTTTCAGGAGGAAAATCTCCTGATAGAAGGAGTTAGTCAGTATCTGTAATATGTCAGCTGCTAAGCAACTAAAAGCATTTTTTAAAAGCTGGATGATCTGAGGTGCTACCTCCAAGACATTTTCGCTGAATGGCACTAAATGCAGACCTGATAACTATTCTATGTGGTGATCCAGATGTCAGATTGTCCATGCCTAGTAGGGTGGTACTGATAGCTAGCTAATATTACCAGTTTTAGCAGAGATGAATGTTACACTGTTTTATTAATAAATGCTCAGTGGCTGACTGTGTGTGAGGGGTTACTAACCTATCAACAACCATAGTGATAAATGGTAACAATAGTGATAAATTGATAAATTGATAGTGATAAATTTGACATCTCAATGTGTGTGTTGTAGCTAGTCTAACCATAACCTTACTTACTCCTGACCCTACCTAACTCTGCCCCAAAAACGCTCTCCCCCCTGATTATGCAGGCAGAGGTAATTTTTTGGTGCAGAGCATGAACTCAATGTGTGATTTACTAAAACAAACACTTACAGGTTAAAACGTAAATAGCGATTGGTTAAAATTTTAATAACATTGTTATAAACATTAAAAGATTTGAAGGTAGGAGTGATGATAGTTTAATGAATACAGTGTGGAAAAAAAAATAACCATAACCCTTTCCTTAAGGCCATGTTTTTAGTAAGTTATAAGCATATTCATGATGCATTATAATGTGTTCATAAAGCATTATAAACATGGCTATAAATATTTATAAAAAGGTATAACACATTATAGTTGTGTATTATGCATTATGCCTACCTTATGCACTACAGATGGAATACAGATTGGTGTTTATTAAATACTAAAAACATGGCCTTAAGTAAAATGTCACCCAAAGGACTAAATCAGTTCATGCCAAACTTTTTTTAAACAGCAAGCTAATGGCAGTATGTCATCAGAACCCAGCTGGCAAACATGTAAACTGTAAGAAATTAGTGTAAGGTAATATTTGGTATTTTCTCTACAAAAATGTAATTTGGTACATCTAATAATATGATTGTTCATTTTAAGTAAAGATTAAGGTTTTATTTCTCTTCCTCTGTTTCCTGGTTATACCTGGAAGTGAACTGAACTGACTCTGAACACAAAGGGCTCTTTTTCTCTGCCTTGTGTGCTTGGCACAGTCCAGCTGCTTTAAGGATTATACCTTTTCTGCATGAGGTTTCAGGAGCTCTACCTGGGTAAAGGAAGTTCAAAGGGGTCCAGGCGAATAGAAAAACTTCCCCTAGCTGTAAGAAGGCTTCCAAACATCACCATAGCACTTTTAAGGTTTCAGTAAACATCACTGAAGCTGCTTCACATTTCCAAGCTCGGGTTCGATTCTTAGCTAATGTGTGTGCTGCAAAGCGGATGTCACCCGCAGGTGCTACGGGGACAATGTGACTGTATTTGTTCACCCGCTTGATCTGATGATGCCTTTTTCTCATGTGCTACAGTGTCATGGTGTAAGGTTGCAGTTTTCATGGACCGGAAAATTTACGAGCCCAGCAACCACTGCCTTCCAGACGGAGGATTTAATATGAGAACCTGGGAAGGTGATGGAGAATCTTTGCCTAAAAGTGTATAAAAATGAATCCACTGATTCCATTCTTTTCTCCCAAACTGTGCAGTGCAGTATGGTATCTGTGCAGTGCAGTGTTATATCTATGCAGTGCAGTATAGTATCTGCAGGCTACCTTTGTTCTTGCATACTCTTCAGAAGACACCATGCCATATGTTCAAATATATTTAGTGGTTTAGAAGCCAGAGAATTTATTTACATGCTCTTGCGTGCAGTCTGGAAGGAGTGGTTGTGCCTAATTAATGCAGGAATGAAATTATTACCAAATGCATGTGAAATATTAGCAGAATGGTAGCAGAGCAGTTCATGTGTACCCTGACCTCCCGACAAAAACAGTGAAACACGTGCTTTGCAAAGCCTCCAAAAATCCAACCTGGACCATTTCTTTGTCAGCCTTGGGTCGTAACGTAACTCGGACCGTCCAGCTGTTCCTGCGGGCCGTTGCCATAGACCTTCACAATATCCAGTGGAGGAATTTTAACGATACCCCCATGAGACCATAGGAAAACATGGGCCGGCCAGTGCGGTACAGACCGCCAAGCTGAGCCACGCCGACCCAGAGCTATCTGTGGAGATGTGGTTAAATCTCCCTCATCTCTGCGCTAAACAAGCCCAGCTTTACCGAAAAAAAGCTGGACCCCAGCTGGCAGTAATTCATGCATTACAAAAGTGAAAAATAAGCCCATGCCCCAGCGCGCCGTCACACCAACATGAACCCGACGGCCCCCTCGGCTGTCCCCAGCTACCCCGGCTTGGAAGGCTCACTCTCACCCAGCTAAGTGACATTTTGCTGTCTCAGGCTGCGGACGCATATCAGCTGTTTAAAGTAACCGCAGGGGGAATGACAGCAACAGCCTGTGGTTCCTTTGAACATAGAGGATTCTGGGAGATTCTGCTCTCCTTACTGCCTGCTAAATGACGGCATGCAGATCAGTACCCTCAGTGGAGTTTACCACCACTCAAACCATACAATTGCATGGGACCCCTGAGGTTTGGGGGCCTGCTGTTGGCTACAAACAGTCACTACACTAAATAATAAGCAAATGCATTCCTTATTTAGGAGATGCTGAAGCAGCGTGTCGTTCGTTCCAGCTAACTACGATCTTCTGACTCTGTCTGCTAGCCAAGGTTAACGATATATACAACCGTGAAACGTTCATACCCTGAAGCGACTTTTTGAGTGGGGCCCCAGAGAGGACCCCCAGCCGAATGACTCCAGAAATCCTTGGAAGTTCAGTGTTTTTTGTGTGAAAGGAGACAAACATGTACTTATTGCTACATAGGACTACATTAAAATGGTGTAACAGAACCCCAATTATCAACACAGGATGAAATGGCATGAGAGGAGGCCACAAAACTTCTGCCTAATAATGATAACACTGAGTGTTTGCGAGCGTCGCTGCCAGACCCATTTTCAGCAAACAATGGCAGGGTTATGCCAGGACAGGGGAGAAAGGTTTTCAAGTGTGGCTCTGGTAAAGAACATCAACAACCCTGATGCAAAGGAAAAAACATGAATATGCTAAGAATGCGATCAGGAGTTTGGATGTGCGAGTGCACACTTCAGTGCACTCTCAAATTCACAAACGCCCATACCCTCACATTCATGCTTTCACACACTGACACGCTCACACGTTGACACTTTCACAATCTCACTCTCTACATTTTCACACTCTCACCTGCTCACAGTTTGTCACACATTCACACTCACTCTCACATACTCAGTCTCATACCCTCACATTCTCACACTCTCACACCTCACATTATCACACTCTCACCTGCTCAAACTCTCACTCTTTCACATGCTCAAACTCTCACACGCCCACCCTTTTTCACACTCTCACACGCTCAGACCCTCATTTGCATACTCACATGCTCACATCCTCACAAATCCTCGTGCACACACACTTCCACGTTCATACCCTTACATACTTTCACGTTCTCAAACACTCACTCTTACATGCTCACACTTTCACACCCTTATATTTCTACACTGTCATGCTTTCAGGGTTTTTCCTTTTTTAATATGCCCATGAGTACTCCATCATTTGTCGGGGATGCAGTATGCAGTCTTTGGTCTTCCCTGGGAAATGGAAAGGGTTAAACGGGTGGAAAGTGCACAGGTCTCAGATTCCCAGTGGCTCTCTGTCCTCTCCAGATGCCCATTTCAAACAGGTCATTGTTCTTCAATGCCTGAGTGCAGCTTTTCCTCCACCCTCCTGCAATGACAGCGGCACATACAAGCGGCACGACAGACAAACAGTCGTCCGTCTTCTCCATCCATCATCCCCCCCTTCACCACAGACGTGGGGGTGCTGCATAACTGCGGCCCGGACCCCTTTGTGCCCCCCTGCCAGGGGATGTGGCCTGGACCACAACCCAGGAGAAGCATCTGTATGGGGAACCAAAAATAAACAAATTAACTTGCAATGCCATAAAAATGATAATGCTGCATATATTATTTTTAATTTTTGTGGTTTTGCTGTTGCGCACATGAAAACTTCAAAAGTGCATAAAATTTCATAAGATAAATCAACTGCTAACATGATGACCTTTCCTAAAGGGGGAAAAGAGCAAAAGTAGTATGATGCATCTTATTTTGCAGTGTCACATCGAGGAGGGACGTGCAGCAGGACTCTGATGACAGGAAGATGCCAGGAAGAAGACAGACTGCAGGAACTTCGTTCTCACTGTGACAGCATCTACCACTCGTTCTTGTAAATGTCAAACGCATTTTCAAATTGCATAATGGCAATCAAGGGGGTAAAAATGAACAAACTGGGGTGCATAAATAAGCAGGAACAGTAATTCGCTGATTTCTGCTCCCTGCCCCATCGGCCCTGTGCTTGGTTTCTGGTCACCTGCCAGTGGTTTCTGCATTTGCCATGAGATCGCCATCTTCTCCAGCTTAGCTGCCCTGATCCTTTGCCAGGTTGTTTGAATCAGTCTCCATTCATACCTGTCCACCCCCTTCAATATCCAAGCCCTGTGACTCTGTGTGTTCATCTAATGATTGATGCTAAATAAAGGCCCAACATAAAAATCCCTTATATTTTTAGTAGAAATTCCACTACAAAGATTAACACTGCTGCGTGGTTGCTGACTTAGGGAATATCAAGCATGGGCTGTGTGATCAAGGATGATGCATAGACATGATCTTCATCATAAATAACTGAAGTGGCCCCGTGAGTGGCTCCCTCTACTGTCACCCCGATGGCATTACACACAGACACAAACACTGACCTTTAGCAGGAGATTCTATGGGACGACACCCAACATAAGATGAGATAAGATATGACTTTATCGAGGCCTGTTGGCAATTACGTAGGAGAGAATTTTATATTGGGGGGATGCAGCTTAATAAATAAGAGGTCTATTTATTGGGGAAATGAATTAAACTGTAGGGGGTACATCCCCCCCACCCAGTTCCTACGCCCCAGCCAGTAAGAGGGAAAATTCTTTTTTTCGGTAGCCTACAGCAGCGGTAGTTGGTAGGGGGCGCTGATCCCTTCAAATTATAAGGACAGTGCCAGTCGCATTTGAAGGTGCATTACTGCATTGCTGTAGCTAGCATGCTGGAGCCCCCGACCGGTGTCAGTAGAGGCTCCCTTGGGTTTGTGCTAAGTGTCACATTTTATGTTTTGTTGTTGTGAATGAACATGTGCAAAATGAAACATTAAAAACGGAAGAGTAATCCTCGAAGTGCAACTCTCCTCTATCTGGAGACCCTCCCAGCCAGGATTTGTTGCGAAAATGATCACTTGGCACCGGGGGGATGAATAGTGACGCACACAGAAAGCTCAAAGACACTGAAAGGTTTTTGTGACTGTGAGAACAGGCTCTTATTTCAGAATGAACCCAAGATTTAATCCACATCCTTTCAAAACTTTGAGGAAAACTATTAGATTCTATGCAAACATTTTTTGTCTGCTTGCAAAATTTATAACTACGGGATACAGTTTTAATGATGAAAAAAAACCTACTACCTCGACCAGGTGGTGGAACCACCAGAAGTTCCAGAACATTGGACTAAAGTCTGCATAGATATATCCGTAGTGTAAACAGTCTGTTTCATATAACGTCAACATCATGGTGATATGTACTCACAGCCAATATCTCACTGTGTCTGCAGTAAATGCCATCTATGGTATGAGATGAACTGTCATCTCAAGCTGGTTTTATATTCGCAGGAAAAGTCATAAAGCTTTATTACTGATCTTGCCTGACTGAGAATAAAATATCTGCACATTTACATTCCATCTCGACAGAAAAAGCACATTAGGGAGATTGGCGATTTATTAAGCAGGAGGGGCTTTATTGACAGGTGTCTGTTCAGGAAGCCTCCAGGAAGTCCCTTGGATGAATGGATGTATTTATCAGAAGCTGGATATGACGTTTTCGCAAACTCTTATTGTCTGGAATTTCTGTTAAGGAAAATCGATCATCTCGTAATTGGGAGGTGTAATAGAAACATATCCTCTTACGGGTAAAAAGTAAAATGTGAATTTTTCACTCTCAGTCCTCCTGCTCCAAAAGCAGTTTTGTAAAATGAAAACTGGTCAGAGCACTGAAATGTGATGCTTGTACACTGAGGCTCCGAGGAGATGCGATTCTCGTGTGATCAGGTCACTTGTCCCCAGGGTCACCGTCACTGGCCGAATTAAAATCCGACTTGATCTATGCTCACCTGGCCTTTTTCTCTTGTTTTGGTTGGTTACAGAGTTGGGGGGTGGGAGTCAAGGCTGAAAAGTTCCCAGATGTGACAGTTCAAATTACACATTCGTCATTACTGCAAAATATGTGGAAAACTGCAAACTGTACAGATCAAATCCCATGTTTGCCCCGTGAAACTAAATTAACATTGCAGCTGATATGATGACAAAACTGGTGCAAAATGAAGTTAGATCCAACTAAAGTCATAATGAAAAGAACAGTCAGTTTTTCCCATTCTGTCTGCACTGTAGTGTCTATAGTTACAATCACCCTTTGAATATGGTTTGAGTATTAACCACATAATCAACGACAATTCCTGATTAATCTTTTTTTGTAAAATGATTTTTGTTTGCTGGAAAATTTTGTGGCTCAGCATGAAACATCACCAGTCATTTGCCTGTTTCACTTCACAAAATATATATAGTTTTGAACATTGTGTGTCGCTGTTATATACAACAATCATTAATGTTATCCTTTTTATTTTGACATTAATATGCATGTGTGACATGAAACAAACCAAATAAATTTCTGCTTTCGAGCTTACACTGGCAAGTTCCTGAGAGACCAGAATCATTCATATTTGACCGCAGATCAATGTGGGGATGTCTTGGTCCCCTGCTCTTCCTGTGACTTTCCACCTCTCATGATCTCCTCCAATCCTAAGATGCCCAGGCATGTGAACATTCACCCAAACTGGGTAAGTGGGTATTAGCAATGGGTGAAGGATCGACTTCCATTATATTCCACTGACATTACTGAAAGACTAAAATTCACTTGCTTTATGGTTTGTGGGAAAATTATTGGTGTTGAGTAAAATCTCATATTACATCATTAATATTCTAATATAATAAATGAAATCCAGACACAGATTGGCAGGTAATTTGTTAATTTAAAAAGGTGAGTAAATGTAACTGGTTTTTGTTCTTCTGATCTTCATTTTAGCGAAAACAACAGTTTAACCTGTGAAGGAAACGTACTGGCTGGGAATGACAGGAATGTTGTTTCTAGGCTTGACAGTGAGGTCTTTCACCTTGTTTTACGTCATTACCACCCACAGCTTCGGCCGCACATGTGCTGCTAATGGCAATGTGTGTAGCAGCTTACCTCCAGAAGACATGGGTCACTGCACGAGGACACATTATACTGAGGAGGTTCACTTTCCCGGGTGGCTGACCACCACCATGCCCTGAGAAAGGAGAGAGAAGAACATGCACATTACTATTATTACATCATGCTGCTGGAAAACAGCAAATGAACACAGAGTGTTGCAGGTTAATTGTTTACACATACGGAGATTCAGAGATTTTTTTTAACACTGCAGCATTTCAGTTGAATAAAATTGTGACATGGAAACTAAATGTATAAACGTCTCTGAAATAGAAACTTTGTCAGGCTGCTATAATCTATAAAATGGTTTTAGGTATGTCCAGGTAGTTTGCAGTGTGAGATACATCCAGTTTTTCCCTGGATAGAATGTGGTTCTGGAAAAATCCAGCAGGCTAAACGGGCGGCAGTGAACAGAGAACGGCTTCGCCACACTATCAGCTGGCTAGAGATGTTACAGTCAAAACAAGAAAAACAGAAGCTCAAAAGGAACATCTTCCAAGTTCATTTTTGTGAAATGATTAATTTTATGCATGGCGGAATTCTCAATTAGGTGTGAACTGTCAGGGTGATGTACAGCTGGTGCAGACATCGCCCAAGTGCGGGTTTTACCTCCTTTTGGTGCCACTAAAAATAAAGGACGTGCCCAGTGATGTATTTTTACTTAATGCCAATTGGGCAGAGGGTAAGAGAGAGTGGTACTCTTCCCTTTATGTTGCTTTGAACTTGCTGACATCAGCTTAAATAGATGCCGTATCTCTTTTGGCTTCTCATATCCCCCAGATATAAGATTTTCTTGTTGTTGTTATGATGAATTGCTCGTGCAGTTGCTCCTCTTCTATTTAAAGACGTCAGATGTGGTAAAACTGGGTTTGGAAAATGGCGCGTTCTCCGAGACAAGCACCTTTTGCTTTTATTTAATTTCCAGGCCACGTGTTAAGTGGTGCTGAATCCTGGTTCTGGCAGCGCCAGGAACCGGCTGCTCTGCGATCCGGTTCAGCTCTTAATTCAGCTTGACTACTCCTACCCTGATCTACTTATGAAGGACCTAACACTGCACTCTCATTTTAAAATGCTTTTTTTGAGTTGCTGTAACGTTTGAAACATTGATTGATGCTCCTGAATCAAATTCCTATTCAATTTACTTTTTTTCTTTTACTTATACATGGGTTAGCAATGAAGCCAAGTTCATGAAGACGGCACGTCTGCTTTTCTTGAAGGACTGGTGCATGTCGTTGCTGTGAGCGCATCTGACACAGGCAGTCTTCAGCTGTGTGCCATATCAGGGTTTCTGACTTTAGTCAACTGGCTGGTGTGAGATTTTCAGTTCGAAACAAGTCTGCACACACATGCACATGCATTTGCATGTATGTAACAGTTTTATTACCCTATAAACAGTTTGTAGGGTTTGCAAACTACCCCTATGCCTTTGATATAGCTAATTTTAGGTTTATAATGGAATGATATAGATTTGCTGTAAGATTTCTTGCATGAGCGTGAGAGTCTGAAAGCGTGAGTGACACGCCAGATGCGTGAGAGTTGGCAATCTTGCAACTTCAGAAAATGTCTGGACCTGATTCTCTGGACAATGTCCAGAGTTTATGTATGAAAATTGTTGTAGCGTGTGGGGGCATTGCAAAGCTCCTTGTCTCGCTCCGATGGTCCAAAGACATCATCATCAAAGAAAAACCACTGACGGTCACATGGGTAAGTCGGAGATTGGACCAGTTCACTGAAAAGCAAGCTATTGGGAACTCCAGGACCTATAATGGTACGGATGAGTCACATGGCAAAAAAATCATCACATCACAGATGTTTCTCTGGGATAGTCCCCAGTACTAGAGGAACGTGATCAGATAAATCCCTCTCCTCCTTGACAAGTGACTGTATTTATGTAACGGCTACAATGAGCTGTTCATTCCTGATCAACTTGTTCCAAAAATGAATGATTTTGGTGTTTTTTTAAAACATATCGCAGTTGCATTGCCCATAGATTTTATAGGTGATGTATTGGATTCAAGGGGTTTCAATCAAAAGTGAGACATGCGGTTTTAATCAATACAGAGGCACCGTCTGGGATAAAAAAATCTGTAGCGGAAAACCTTCACTTGGTTTTCAGGATGACCGAACTGCTTAGAGAGATTGCTTTTCTAAGTTTGATTTTGCATGGTCACTAAGGAGGCTGTTTATTCAATGACTAACGCTTTTTGGAAAATGGCTCTCTGCGTGATCAAGGTCACAGAGGTCATCTTCAGATGTCTGCAGTGGATGTGTAAATTGTATGGGGGAGGGAGTGTGTTAGGGGAGGAAGTGGGCGGGACCGTCTTCAATCATGAGATCCCTGAGTAGTTTTGCTACGAACTTATTTTCCTGACTAATGAATTAGCCTACAGAATTAGAGGAATGATGCAGGATCTGGAGAACGTTGCAGGACATTGAGTTGCACCCTTGAGCCAGATTGTGGTTCTGCTTGTTTCAGCCATTTTTGACCAGGGGCAGCAGTAGGAACAGGTGACCTGAGAAGTTCTGAGGTAGCTTTGCTCTCCACATTCCTTCTGCTAATGTAATTCCTGTGGATTGATTCTCCAGAGTCTCCTTTTGCCCAGTATCTAGGATACACAAAAAAGCTCAGGCAAATAGCAGTGCCGTTTTCACTCTGTGCCAGAAATTATAATGAGGCAATACTTTAAAACGCCTTAACGTAACAAAGAAAAAAAAGTGCAATGGAGATAAACACGCATACTTTATAATAAATATCCACGCTACCATATGACAGAAATGAGTCAGCCTATTAATCACTTTTGGAGGTGATGTATAAACACATATAATATCTAGGGTGTGACGCTCTGAGAGTCCTTTATCATCTACAGCTTGGAGCCCATCTGGTATCACTCAGCTACTGTGTGTCAGGAAACTGATGTTATGGGGTCAAAGGTCACCTTTATCATTACAGTGGCTCTCCTCTCCAAGTGTGAACTTTCTGTACAGCAGAAATAAATGTTAAATGTGATTTCCTGAAAAAAAAAACAGACCGAGGGACAAGTTGTTTCAGTAAAAAAAATAAATAATAGTCATAACACATTGGTGTTTAAATACTAATTACTTTTGTTGAACGGCTTCTCTTCTGAGGTTTTTTGTCTGTATTCACCTCTCTGGGCCAGAGGAGGAAGATGCTTTGCAGGAACGGCATTCACAGTTTCCACCTTCCTGCTGCTGTTCGGAGATGCTGCCTGTGAGCATGAATCAGGTGAGGACAGACATGAGTGAGGCCCCCCCACTGCTGTCTGACTGTCTCTACTGGACCCTTAAGCAAGGCCCTTAACCCCCCCGGATAGTGCTTCATAGGCTATGGATGGACAGCTGACTGCAAGCCTGCACTCACTTTGTTTTGTGTGTGTGTGTGTGTGTGTGTGTGTGTCAAAGGAGAGCAAGATAGGACATCTGAAGAGCATTATATCCCGCTGGTCTTTATGAAGTCGTGGACAGCTCTGATATTTAGCAGCACGACACTGGAGTCTGGTAAATTCACTGATCTGAGATCACATTAAAATATACAGCAGATATACAGGCCTCACATATGTGTGATAATAGCACAGGGCCCAATTTAGCATGAGATGACTTAGCATTTCCTACCTAACCAGATGAGTCTGCTTCTAACGTGACTCTTGTGAAAAAGATTATAAATTGGCACGAAGCATAACTGCTACAGGTGCAGTAGTGACAGTATGATTACATTGTAAGAGTTGAGACCCCAAAAGAGATGAACGGATCGAAAGCTGAAAGCAGCTGGGCCTGAAGTGTAAACGAAAGCATTATGTACTGTATGCCGACACGTGACACGATGAGATCTTTGCAGAAAACTTGGCAGAAGTAAAGCTTTAGATGGACGCCTATGGGTAACAGCAGCTCATCAAACGCCTACTTGCTGCCCCTTGTTTGCTGCACGGTGCCTCTTCGTGGCAGAAAAATAAGCAGTGTGTTGTCATGTGAAAGTATTTGGCGCAAAGCTTCACAGTGAGGAGTGAGGCCAAGAGAAAGAAATGGAGGGAATGAGGCCAGCTGTGGGGAAAATGAGAGAAGCGAGTACTTATAGCATGGTACTCTAAGAGTAACTGTGGGACATTAGGGAAAACGGGGAGAAAAGAGTACTTTGTGAATCTGAGAGTAACTCTGGTACAGTAGGAAAAAGAGGGGAACCGAGTACTTATGTTGCATTCCATTTGCCTCGGGATCCGATTTTCGAATTCCGAGATTACGTCACATCCACTAAAAACTCGGGAAAACCAAATCGGATGCGTTCCATCTGCCACAGAAGTAGCAATACCATGCACCCATATGAAAAAGCAAGATTTTTTGCTTAGCCGGACAATGTGTCAGATTTAAGGTACCTAAGTTAAATGGCCTTTATCTTAGTTTACTTACAATTAGCCCGAACTACCGTAAATCCGACAAATAATCCGACTAATCATGAAATCCAATTCTAGCCCGGTTAATGGTAGCCATTGTTAGCAATATCATTAGATAACACATTACGCGCTGTGCTTTATGTATAAAACTCCGTAGCAACACGTCCACAAATAAGTTGGATGGTATAGTGTGTGCGACCGATTTAATGAGCCACAAATGAGAAGTCGTGCTTATACAGTATAAAACTACAAATTTCCCTTCTGTTGATAAAGGGTGCAGCCATCTTGGAATTGTGAACGTTGGATCCTCTGTGCTGTCTGAGATATTTCTCGGATCTCCGAGAAACAGGAGCGCGCATGTCGTCACTTCCGGCTTCAAAACTCGGAATCCGACTCGGAATCCGAGTTCCGAGGGCAAATGGAATGCAGCATCATTCTGTAAATTTGAGAGCAACATTGGTACATTATCGACTGGAACACATCCTGCCAAACCCAGTTGGTGTTTAAGGGCTGAAGGATGAAAGTAAATGGAATAAACAAGTTAGTCATTTCATATAAACCTGAAATTTGCAGTCTTCACTAGAAGAAAAACAGGCTTTTGCTGTTTTGAATCATGTGCCTAAATACTTCAAAGATTTAAATATTTTTTCAATAATCAACTTAGAACCCACTGAACTTTCATGAAATTAATGTTGATTATCAAAAGAATGGCACCAGATGATTGCAGTATATACTTTGGGAAACACTCATTTATTGATTTATTTTGATTAATTATTACTCAATTATTACAAAGGAGAAACTATAATATCCAACGAGTGCTTTATAAAAATTGTACTCTATCTTGGGATTCAAATTCATTTGATAAGTAAAATCTGACAGGATAGGACTGAGTTTAAATTCATGTTATGGCTCTTATTAAGTGATGTGTTTGGTTTTTTTAATTACATTTTTTTTTTCATCTGGACCTCACCTGAAGCATCGGTCTGCCTCAGAAAATATCTTAGGTGAGAGGGAGCAGAGCTGGAAACCCCCCCTCGAAACAACAGCCAGCAGTAAAGGGCCATTGAACATCCACTGTGACTATAATTTGGAGTCACTGGCTTATAATTGAATGTTACGTAACACTTTTCAAGACTCCCAAAGCGCATTACAGAATCAATGGGCAGCAACTTCTGAAAATCAGGACCTCGGTTTTTTGTCTCATATGAAGAATGGCACCATTTTCAGTGTCCTTGTTACTGCATTGGGGCATTGAGATTCACATAGACCTCAGGATTATCTAATCTGTTGGCCACACCAACACCTCTTCCAGCAGCAACCCAGCTTTCCTAGTTGGTCTCCCACCCAAGTACTGGCCCGGCCCAAACTTGCTTAGCTTCAGATGAACTGCAGGTGGAATGACTGCTGGTTGTTGGAAAACCTCTCCGGCTGCTATCCGGCAACATAGAATGTTGGGATGGAGTGTCAGGGCTGGTTTCACTGTGCTAAGTGGGTGCAAGAGCCCCCGCTCGACTCTGCGTCTCCCATAATGCTGAGCCGGTACTTGAGTGAGGCGTGGAAAGGGCCAGAAGGATTGTTCCCATGGGCCTGATTGATGGAGAACCAGCTAGCCGCAGTGCGGCGCCAAGCCAGTAGGCACAGCCACGTGCAGCTTGACAGGGGGAAGAGTTACACAGTGACAATGATTCTAAGGAAGCTGCTGAGGATCAAAAAGCTTCGGTTTCTTTGGTGGTACTACTTCATAGTTTGACTCTCTGGCCCTGGGTGTAGTTAGTGGGATTGCTGGACCCTGGATGACACTCTAAATGGACTCATTGTGGTCTAGTGGGATTTTTACAGCTTTTAACCACAAGACAAAGCTGTGAACTTTGAGAAATTTTTTCCTCTCACTCGGTTTCAGAACACTGTAGCAGGACTGAAACTGTCCTAAGGTGTCACCACCTTGTTCTTGTAGCATGAAACCGCGCAGAGCAGTGGTTTGCGATGCTTCCTCAGATGGAAGCCCACTGTGTGCTGGCAGAAGATTCTCACTGCAATGCCGATGCTGCTTGTTGCATGTTGGAGATGACGCTTCTCACCCACGGCTGAGCTTTCCGAGAAACATCTTGAACCTGCCTGTGATCTGAGAGAAAACATGGGGGGGGGGGACGCCCCAAGGGAGGCTCATGGCTGCAGGAAAAGCCACATTTGTTTGGCTGCCTGTTTGATTTCCTCAGCTTTGGGACTGTAAACCAACAGCCAAGCAGGTAGGGGCTACACAGTTACACAATACGTGTCCATTTTGCTGACTATTCATTGTTTTATTTTTAGAGATTTTTTTTTTTTTTCGTAACAGACACATTTTTCCAAAACGACAGATTTTGGATTGACGGCCTTTTGATCAGAGCCAACCCATCGGACCTTGCTGAGGGATGGTTTTGGTCTTATTGACCACTGCAACCAGCTTCTTACTTCTGGTCTTTACCTTGAGTTGTCTTTCTATAGGACCGTTGGGGGTTTTATTTGTACTATCAAATGCTGAACCAACTCAACGTCAACTCAACGTAGCCTCACCCACTGCATGACAGGACATAATTTTTGCCTCCTGTACTTTATAAACCTTAGTGTCTTGGGACAAGCAACTGTTTTCCTGGCTGGAGCTGTCAGGTTGATCATGTGCAGCAGCGCTGTGCTCCGAATTAGCGTGGTTACCCTCGAAACGCCCACACAGTCTAAGCCGACTCAGCCAAGGCACTGGCGCTCCAGAGCCAAAAGCGTGTCCTCATTCTCATCTGCGGGCTGCCCAGCTCTCAGATGTCCTTGTCTGCCCATCCGGATCAGCTTTGTAAGAAGATGTCCTCCACAACGTGCCTGAGTGGTCAGTTAGTTACTATAGTGCCGCAGTGTCGTTACTGCAGACTATGGAAAGTACATATTTAACTAACAACTAAAACTCAGTGATAAGACAAAACCAGAATAATAATAACAACCTCTACTCTTTGCAGAAGTAAAGAAATCTTTCAGGGTCATGGGGGGTCCAGAGCCTATCCCAGAAGTTACAGGAACAGGGCCATAAACAACCCAAGATGGGACACCAACCCATCACAGGGCATCTATGGGCAATATGGTAACTCTAATTAACCTCAGTATGATTTTGGGCTGTGTGTGTGGGAGGGGGGGGGGGCAAGAACCCAGAAGAACCCAGAAGAAGCCCTACAGTGACACAGGGAGAGTATGCAAACTCCACACACACGGAACCCTGCTGGGGACTAGAACCCAGATACCTGAGGTGCGAGGTGACAGCGCTAACCACTGCACCACCGTGCAATAACAAAAAACAACAACTGACATGAAAAATGGCCACATCTGCATATATAAAAAGTTAACTATACAGATGCTACTGTAAAAATGCCTAGAGTCATCTTAGTCTTGAGTTCTGGACAGACTAAAGTCTCCTCTTCAGTCTAATTACTATTTTTGTTCAAAGATGCCAACTGCAAAGCTCTAGATTGATTTGAATTAGGTTCACTTCTTTAATTACCATATCTTGGCATTCCCGTTATGACAGTATTGATTAACCCAGTTTACAGCCAATCAGATAAAGGTGGACCCTCCTTGCTTTTCTGGGTAATCCACCAATGGACATGCTGTGTGTCGAGTGCCACGGTAATCACAGGCAATTAAGTCAGTTGCTGGCCAGCTGAAAAGGCTCCACTGAAACAGGATAGGAGTCACATTACATCAAATAAAGTTTCAATGACGGCATTCTTGACCCAGCAAATGATTCTTACCATATAACTTGACATCAGGTGATAAATTAGCTAAATATCTGATAAGAATTTAAAAACAGAAATGTTCCAGTATTGTGAGTGCAGCGTGCTGACTCACTAGTTTTGGACCTCGAAGTTATTTTATATGCGACACATCTCCAAGCTGAATAAATAAAAGGTCTTGAATCCTATCTTTTCGTATGGCTTATATTTTTACTGTACACTTAAAACTAACAAAACAAAAGACAAATTCCTACTCTCTATAAAAATACATTACACGACGTGATGATCAAAAAACTGTGACGCTCCTGGACACAAGGCTTCTGCTGTCTTATGCATCCTTATGCTTTTATAACAAACTCAGTAGCCAATCAAATTGCATCACGTGGCAACTACGTCCTAAGGTTCCTAACTCTACATTATAACAAAAATATAACTCAAAATTCAACTATTACTAAAATATCAAACTGAAACAATCAAATGTGCATATATAATTACAGCACAAAAATGGCTATAACAAGTACCTACTACTAAACATCAGTCCCATAATCCTGTACCATCACATTCCTGCTCACATGTATAAAATTAAATATCAAATATAAGACTAAGTTTATTTCAAATATGTGGTTTAGAAACATACTACCAAATCCTAACTGAGTTTTCAAGAACACCACCCCCCCCACTTTTATTCCATCCATCCATCCATCCAACACTTATCCAGTACAGGGGCTTTTCTTGTTGAATATACTGAAGCTGTGTGCTGTCAATATCTGAGGGTCTCAAACTAACTGACCTTTTCAGGAATTTCATCCATAAAATGATACCGTGAAAAATTCATTCTTCTAGATGTCAAGCAGATGCATCGAACGCTGCGATTCAAGGATGGAACAGGGGATTTTATTGGCACTATCGGGATGCAGGCGAGCCAGGAAAGCATGCGAATGCAAATTAGAAACAAACAAAGCAGAAGAGTGCTGAGAGTCAGGCTGCTCTTATTGGTGTCTTTCTCTTATAAACTGAAGACTGACCTTACAGGTAAGTGCCCCCCCCCATCCACATCTTTTAGGGGGCAGTGTTGTTACATTTTGTACATAAAAACCTTGGACATGCCTTTTCAGAATAAAGACGGACCTGAAACATGGCCGTCACACTCCTCATCAGATAGGATAGTGCTTTTACTTTTATCTGCTGTATATTTTAATCGGTGTGGTGACACAGTTCCTTAGTGCTCTACTTCTACAGAGCTCCTGCAGCAAAGGAAATAAATGTGAAGACTTTCGAGGTATGTGGGATGAAAAATGACGAATCATACAGCGGTAAATTATACAAATTGACATTGTCTTCGGGGCTTGCGGTTCATATGTGTCTGTCCTCTCTGAAGCAAATGTAAAGCGACCAGCTCTCTCGCTGCCCTCTATATGGTGATGTGTGGGATCAGAATGGACGGAATGTGTTTCCACTAAGTGCAATGTGTTAAGAAAATGAAATATTTAGCTTGGAAGCCCAGTGCTGTTTTCATTCCACACACATTTCTACAAAATGCACTCTCGTGTTCTCCATCTCCCAAATCCCGCAGCACGTTCAGGCCCTTCATGCTGTCTGCTGGCGGATTTGTTCTTGAAACTCAACCGAGTAGCTTGTTTGTTTGGAACAGATTGAACAGGCTGGCTTGTGGTTAGCAGCTGTCAACTGCTACTGCGCTATCAGGAGCTGAGACAAAATCAACCGTGATTTATCATTTTCTGATAGAGAAATCCAGCAGAATACACTGGCCATCTCATAAACCCATTAAGCTGAGTAATAAATCCATTTACCATCGACCCAAATTTGTTTTCTCGACTGAACAATATATAAAGAAATATTTTGGAGCCAAATAAACACTCAGACTCAGAAGCAGCTGGTGAATCGTTGATAACAGAATCGCTAGGATCTTCAGGACGAACGACATGGATAAGTTAAACAAACACAACCAGCCCAGAACCTGCATTTCTGCAGCTCTTTAATTTCATCTGCTTTAAAAAACACTATTACATGATTTTTCCTCCTAATGCTACCATTGTACTGCGCTGAAAGCGACAAACCATCTGGAAGAGCTTTTCATTGCATCTTAAGTTACCTGGATGCTTCTCCAGAATGTTTTAGCGGATGGTATGAAGGACCTCAGCACTCCTCACAGAAGCATGAGGCCCAGTTCAATTCTGCAACTTCTGCAAGCTCTCTGTGGCTTCATCACAAGCCTCATACAGACACACTACATTTTTGTTTTAATTCCAGTGGGGACTTTGAAGCTTTGAAACTTTTTTGAGGGCAATCCCACTATTGTCAGGTTTCTTCATGAACCTTTAGACCTTAGAACCTTTAGACCTTAGAAGAAGCCGCGGGTTAGTTCACAGGGATGGGATGACGCTGTTTTAGGCGGCTGTGCAGTGAACTCCATCGTAACACCAAAAAGCGAGTTCCAAGCAAACTCAAAAGTGCAGCTTTTATTTTTCAGCCATGACCGCTAAATAATTTAGTGTGTATCTCATTGGTTAATAAGATTTTGGCCCAAAACTCATGTTAGCAATTTAATATAAATTTAGTGGGGAAAAAGACAATAGCACTTTACTGCTTCTGTTTTTCACACCATCTAATTGACTTTCCATCTACATTCAAGATGTACTTTTCTGTGGTGTATGCCAAGGTGTTGCTGGATTAGCACTCATGCAATTCAAGCTTTACTGAAACATTAATGGCAGGTTTGGTTTCATCATGTAACAAAACAAGCATGAAGGTACTCAACATGTAATTTTTTTTTTTTGTGAGGGAAATGGGTGTGGTTAGTGTTTAGTGTCTCCAGTGATCCATCAGTCAGGAGAGACCACTGCTTGGATCAAGAGCCGTTAGAAAAGAAACTTAGTGTAAGTCTAACTTTAGGCAGAGCTATTTTGCATGAACAGCCTTGGGGAGCCAGTAGGATGCCCATGAGGCTGCCAATGGGCACAGCTTCTGTGCCAGCAGAAGAGAAAGCCCCCCCCCAAGTGACTGGAGAGTCCTGACCGATGCCAAAATTAGTAGTTTGAAGTGGCTTTGAAATGTCACAATTACTTCACACCATGTTATGCATTTATTCAATAAAACAGTCACTTGAATGTCAAAAAATCAGGTAAAATTAATACTGTACGCAAAGTAAAAATTAGCTTTGACGTATGTTCAAAATAAACCCTTATTCAATGGCAAGGAAAAAAAAAAACGTAGTCACACCTCATTTAAAATCTGCAGTACGCTTTCATTATGCTTGGTGTCTGTCGCTTTACACCGACTCCTATCATAACAGAACTGCCCGGACAAAATGTTTTCCAAGCTAAGTTTAGCCGGAGTCAGTATTTCGTGTTTGCCTGAGCTTCTACAGTTCACATCAGAACTTCTTGTGAAATGTCTTTTGCAAACCACAGTCCCGTCTGTGTCCCGTCTTATGAGATCTGAGCATCAAAGATGTCTGTAGATGTCTTACGAGCGTGTGAGAAAATCTGACTGGAAAGGAATGTCACACCTCAAAAAATAGCACCGTGCTTTATTTTTGAGGCGTTCCCCCTGCCTGGATCCTCCTGCTTCTTTTCGCACACATTGGAGCTCAGGGCAAAGGCTGTGATAAAGTTGCCCCCAGAGTCTCCTGCAATGCCTCCTTCATGGTATATGAGATGAATAAATGGATTCGCGGGTGAATTAATTTTCCCTGCGGTCGGCCTTTGTGTATCTGTATGTACCTGATCTGTTCTGCTTTGTGCACAAGTCATTCCAAGCTTTCATCTAAGCAGAAAAATGAGCTGATGTCAATTATGCTTTTCTTTGGATTCTGGCTTACACACGCACACACACACAGGTTTGTAATTATATCTTTGTGGGGACTCTCCATTCATTTCTATGGGGAAAACCCTAATCCCTACATGGTGACCTTAACCATAAGTAAATAAACAAATATACGTTAAATATAAGTTATTAACCTACCTAACATCACAAGTATCAAACGCTGCTATATGTTTCACATTATAGTATTATAACACATTATAATATTATAATGCATCACATACCCAAACACAACTCTTTCATGATGAAAATGCTGAACTAAGGGTCCAAGCACAAAGTCTCCCTAAATCCCATAAGGTTCAGTCCTTCCACATTTTAGTTAATGCTCAGTCTTATAATTCATGTGGAGGAAGGTTATTAGGAAATCGGAATTGTGAATTTCAAGATGCCGAAATGAAAGGCTTCCATTTCGCTGCGGATTTCTGAAATAGTTTCTGCTATTAAGCACATATTCATTTTGGTCGCATCAGGAGCAAACTGAATATTTTGTGATTTTGTCCTGGTATATGCAACATGCTGTCATTTAGATGCCCTGAAAGGAGTTTAATTGATTTTGTCCGAAACTGGTAACCAAAGCATGTTCCCTCACACATTTTCCTAGCTGTCTGCGGGGAATCAAATCTACTACACCATAATTAATGGCTAATGGAGGTCAAACAGATCTGAAGGTTCATGACGTCAAACGGGTCAAATCAAGGGTTTCCTGGACAGCCAACTTCAAAGGCAGAGCGACCATTTCACGGGTCAGCTGGGAGGCGTGACCGTTCGCGTTGACTGAAGGCTCCCTTAATTAGTTGCATCACACACATTTCATAACATATGGTGCATCTTATATGACTTGTATTTATTGTTTTTGTAGTAACTTTTTTTTGGTTTGTTTTCAAATATTTAACAATTCCAATCACCAGTTCCTTAAAAATAAGTTTTAACTGTTGTTCCAGTTTGTCCATTCCCCTCCTGGTTGAATTGTTCCTATACAGGAATCACCATTTAGCCTAAAGTTTGTAATATGCAGGTATAGCAATATAAAAACAATGTAGCTTGCCTGCCCTGACATTAATTACCTTAATGGATCTTAATAATCTGATGAAGTGGTTATCCTTGTCAGTTGGCTGACAGCTTGTTTTGTGGGGACCAGGTCCTGTGTGGCTTCTCCCTGTGTTTCCACGGTCGTCCACCTCTGCCCCTGACCTTCTCTCGGAGACTGAAGCCTGAATACAATCCCTCAGCCTGGTTGAGATGAAGGTGCGGAGATGGTGTGGGATGTGAAAGGCCTGCACACCGCATTGGAGAGCAGAAGATGTTAAAGCAACACTCACATCTGGAAACTCACATCTGTCAAACAGCATGTTTGGGGAAACAGATGTGGCTTCATGGCTTGTTTTATTAGTTGCCATTTATATTAGTACACTATTAATGTCCCTCTTCATCAATTTAAATTATGTTGTGCATTAACAAGTTACCTGTTCTCTCTATTTAGTTAATATTCCTTAAGGAAAAACATCAGAACCAGACCTCTGTGTTTCTGGGCTGGGTTTACAGTAGGACATACTCCTGCACCACTGTGCAAATGGAAACAACATAACAACAACACATTTGATTATTTATTCCACTGTTTTATCACGCGGGCTCTAAAGAAGATGAATGTTGACTTGGCATTCTTCGTAGAAGAGACATTTGAGGCCATTCCTCTATTCATGTTTTGATTTTCCACTGCCCAGAGCACAATATTTACGTAGCAATATAGTATAAACAACGATTATAAGCTTGTAATATGTAAAAGTGTTGTTACTTGTAGCTGAAGACGATTCTTCAGATTGATTTTAGAACCAAGATACACACATTTACACCATCAAAATGTCTGGCCAACAAAAACAAACTTATGACATCACAACCATCATTTTCCTTGTTTTTTTAATGAGAAAAGAATTCAAAATGACTTTTTAAGCATATACAAAATACATCAATTTATTTTTTATGTTCATGAATTTACTGATATTTGGTTTGCTTGACTAATGTAGGTTATAGCGTTTGAGATTCATTCTTTCCAAATAAAAGAGAACTGATATATATCAGGTCTATTTTGCTTGGGGATTTTCCCCCCACAGCATTACGAAAGCCAAAATCAAAATTTAAAAAAGATTATTCCTAAAGTTAAACATTATACCCCAATAAAACCAGCAGATTTCCATCTGCAGTCGGGAGACATCGCATTTAAAATTGCACATTTTCATTTCTAATATTTGACCACAGGATGCAACCCATGGAACTCAAGTTGCATAACAGGAACCACAGAAAGATTTGCTCTGTTTTCAGGAGATAAAATGTTAACTAAATGAAGGTGAGGAGAAGCATTTGCCTCCATCTGAATAACTGCTGTGAGAATCTCAGCGTTTTAAGGTCTCTGAACAGCCACCAGCTGCACAGGGATGTTTTCACCCCCCCAGTTCTGGAAGCGGTGACTGTGTTAGTGGTTCTCCTCCAGCTGTCGGGGCCAGTGGGTCCGGAGGAGCAGCTTGAGGTGGGGCTCACAGCTGCGAGGTTGGCCTCCACCCGGGACGCCACTGAAGCTCCCCATGCGCCGTTTCTGCTGCATCTAAGCGAGGGGCCCGGCTTCCGAGGGGCCGTGCAAGGGGAGAGCAAGGGAAACTTGGAGCAATGATCCACACGTAAATAAATGTTCTGTTTGAAAGGGGACGGCGTTCCAAAGCACACAGCTCCTCATGCCTGCTTTCTCAAGTCGCGGCGCTAATTACTCATCTGATAATACGACAGCCTTGCCGTTGATGGTGGTTTAAGCTCGTAAAATCAACCCCCTTGCCTTTTTCGCCACAAAGAAAAATAAACCTGCCAGTTACGGTTCTCCCAGAAACGACATCTGTACTGTATAATGATCATAAATGCCTGTCGCATAATCTAAGGCATGCAGTAACCAGGGAGCTCACTGCATCCTTTATCGAGTTACTAAACCGCATACTGGGTAGGATCTTCGTGGAAGCCTTTTCTTTGCGTTCTAATTGAATCAGCACTGACACGTGTGTCTGTGTACATGTGCTCTCTCTAGAAGGAAATGATCAGTTCCTAGAACAGCTCTGGGGAGGTGTGTGTGTGTGTGTGTGCGTGTGTGTGTGAGAGAGAGAGTAGCCTCAGAAAGTGTTGGAGTGGGATTTAAATGACCCAAGATGGGAACTCTCTCAGCAGTGAGTATAGTAGACCCTGGCCCGGATATTAACCACATACTCTAATCTGCCATCGTGGGGACGTGACTCTCACATTAATTCATTGTAGGGAAGTGACTGTCACATTAATGCAGCGCATGACTCCTGAATCCACCCCCAAAAAATCAAACAGAGGCTGATGACTAACACAAATCTGGCACGTTTAGTTTAAAAATAGCGAAATAATTGTATGCATCTGTCAGTGGACGGTTGCGTGGGGGTGGGGGGGGGGATTGCGTAAAGCCGGAGGCGGTTTGGATGGCGAGGCGGCAGATCGCGATGGTGCGATGATTCACCTCTAAGCCTGATACATAGAGGAGAGCCTCAGTTCATTCATTTACAATGGAGCGGGGGCACCATCTCAAATAACATCTAATCTACAGCAAAAACCAAACTGTGCGATTAAGCCTCCTGTCATGGATAACGGTAACGTTTCGAAGTGGGGTTAAGCTTCCTTATTAGAAACGTTAGAATAATGAACAGTTATCTCTTGTTTTAATCTTTACCTATCTCATCTTACCTTTATATTCCTAAGCAGATACCTTTCAGTATAAATCATTGATATAATCATTTATATGTTCTATACGCGGATCGTTTCTTTTCCTCGAGAACACGCAATTTATGGGGATAAAATGTCAAGCGTAAAATAAATTCTCATTTCTTCGTATAAACGAGGCAATACCTTAAACCGCAGTGGTAGAAAACCGTAATCATTTACAACTCAGCCTCCTCTGAACTGAACTGATCATTTCCAAGAAAAGAGTTATTAAGAATGTTTCTGCACAAAGACGCAGAAAAGTCATCCCTGCGTCAGGTTGCTTGAAGCTGTACGCAGCTGCCAAAGAAAATTATGACCTGCTAAAGTAGATTTCTTTTTTTTCACTTGGCAAAGGAGGCTATTGGCAGACGATGGTGCTGGATCGAGACACCGAACAAGTGTAATCTTTACAGTATAATGAATATGACAGGGAAAACAAATAGGAAAGGGAACCCCAGCGTAACCTAGCTAAACTACGGGACTTCAACGGAGTATTTATCTGCGCTCTGACGAATTTACTGTCTGGATCGTATGCAGCGGTGCGTTTCACAAGCGTGAAGCTTCGTAAATAATACCGCAATACTGGATAGCTATGACGTCAAGCATCTCACGATATCAGCGTCATTAAAGTTTTGTTGTCGTTTTAATGCGCTTTACGTACGACAGAGCCCTCGCGCTATATAAGGGCACTCACTGTTCAAAGGCTCAAAAAGTTCAAAAACAATACGATTATTAACTAATAATTAACGAAAGTTATTTGCAAGGTAATATGATTATATCTCAAAATAAGAGAAAAATGTCTTGGTAAACACTGGCCTATTTTTTTAGACCAAAGTTCAGTTTATTTGTAAATTTAAAAAGTAGACTATATAATGATCGAATGTTTAATGTATCCAAAGCACGTTGACAGTGACCAGTAAGGAAAAACAGACTATTCACATTATAAACTTTTTATCATTTTATTTTTTCCAGCTGTGCAAACCAATAGCAGATGTTTTGATTAAAAATGTTGTGTGTCAGCACTTGTTTCCAAACGATGTTTTGTTTCAGGTGACAGGGAGGGATTGTGCGCACCTTCCTGAGCCGGGGGCCAGCCATATATAAACGGGACAAGTGCAGCGGCAGCCCAGCATCTGCTGCGGGGTTACTGAACGGCCGCATCTGAGAAAACACACGCAAACTGGGCAAAGTCATTGAGACTCAGAGCAGAAGGTAATTATTATTATTATTCATTTGTATAAATACAAATTCGTGTATTTTAATTGGGTCTCTAAAGAGGAAACACGAATTCAAATTTTGTGGCGTAAAAAAACGGCATTTTATTCACATGCTAATTAAAAAGTGCACCGCAGATAAACCAATAGGCTCCCCTGACTGACGCCACTGTACTCAAATAGGGAGAAGGATGAACAACTTCATGATTTTCTCCCTTTTCTCCCCCTTCTTCCAAGTTAACTGTTCAGCTGGGACACCCCGGAGCGTCAGTATAAACCAGGATGAACGGATGCGGCTTGTGCGCGGTTTTTCTCTTTCTCTCCGGCGCCTGTGGAGCCGGTGTGCTGCTGGGAGACAGTCCCGCCGGCGTCTCCTTATCGCTGGCCGGCAACGGGACCGGCGTCGGGTCTGCGCTGAGCACCGGCACCGAGCCGCCAGGAACTCGCAGGACGCGGCGGAGACGCTACATCTCACAAAACGACATGATCGCTATCTTAGACTACCACAATAAAGTGCGAGGAAACGTCTTCCCGCCGGCCTCAAACATGGAATACATGGTAAGGTTTCTGCACTTATATTTAACTACTGATCCTGAGAACAGAACCCTATGGGACGTGTGCAAATATTGGTTAAAATGGAAAAATCGACAGTGTCGATATAGGACAGCAATGCGAAGTAGTGGGAACGCGGAGGTTTTCTTATTGTTGCACGGGCGGCAGGGTGCATGATGTGCGACGCGGTCAGAGTGACCACCAAACTCCTGGAAACCACCGGAACTGCCAGCTGTGAAGCGGCTTCAATTGGTGCAGACCACCAGGATAGATGAGCGAACGCGGAGGTGGCGCTTCTTCGGGGGTCATCGGGGACGCAAGGCTGCGGCCAACCCCCCATTATTAACTCCTGACGGGTTTGTCTGGTGCCTTCGCATGAATCAGATGATGAATAGCAGGCCACGCGTATTCGGCAGATACAATTAGGACATTGTTTCATTGACAAAGCTTTACGCTTATCGATATACACGGGGATTAAAAATATTGAATTATGCAATTTGTCTCAGCTACTCTATTTTGTTGTACTCGGGGGAGCCGCATGTGTAAGAAGTCGGGCTTGGCGGTAAGGTTTGATGATCCAAATTAGAAAAAGTTCCTGCGACCCACCGTCTACAGTGATAGTCCCACAATCATGAAGGCAACTGACGGTCTTCGCCGCCTCTTAAAAATGACTTAATAATGACCGAGGCACGGGCAGTTCCCCTGCATGGCGCACCTGAGTTTATCATGCAAGCAGCTGGATGGACGGAGCGCCCAGAGAGGGCGGCTAGGACGCTGAAGATTGGCCAATGGGTTGTGGCATTTTACTTTTAGTTTCTATTCAGATTGTGAAAACAGTGAGTTTTTGAACATACTCATAATTACTAAACACAATATCTCCTGTTATACAGAATAGATCCTTATAACTTAATAAAAAAGTTCACATCATGGATTTCATCTTTGTTTTTTTCGATACTTTGTTTTCCAAGCTGATACCAAATAAGGTGTAGCCTAACAGATGACTCAGTACTGGTTTATACAAAAGCTCTACTGAATGTTGTCAGCTCCGTATTTTATGCTCAACAACTGGAAACAACTGTGACCCTGACGTAGAACAGCGGTTTAGAAAATGGATGGGTAGATGTACTCATGCATGCTGGAGGGATGGATGGATGGATGCACTGCCGAGTTTGTTCACGCAAGTGCATCTGAAATTATTAAACATTGCCCCCAGTCCAACAGTGGTGGATTGATTAGCTACCAGCTGAGGTTGCATGGTACATTATTCATTTGAGTCTGTATCCTTAGCACACTTGTAAACCTGGGTCTGGATGGATGGATGGATGGATGAGCATGAATAACCTAATTTCTTCAGTGTTTGTTTGGTTCTTGGCAGAATGAGGGCAGGTTTGTTAGAGATTATGTGATTTTTCTCAAATTCACAACAGATGTACCCAATTGCACAGCACACAATAGACCCTTTTCTTGTGTTCCGAGGAGTTAACCTGCAGCTTTGTGCCTGATTCCTTGCTCACGTGCTTCTTGAGGGAGGGGGCAGATCTGTCAAAATGTATGAAAAGTTAATTTACTGAAGCGCGCTGCTTTAGAGAACATTAAGATTGTTATTATGTCAAACTCATGCTTTCTTGACATGCTGAAGCAGGAGAGTGGCTACATACAAATAAACAGTCACTTGAAAAGTGTCGTGTTTAATGTTTGCCGACTGTAACGCTTTCAGGTGTGGGACGAAAGTTTGGCCACGTCAGCTGAGGCGTGGGCATCGGCCTGCCTCTGGGAACATGGCCCACAGTATCTGCTGCGATTCCTGGGGCAAAACCTTTCCGTCAGAACTGGCCGGTGCGTGAACCTTTTATAACTTAAAATGCTACCTTAACCCCAACAAGAGTGATATTATATGGCAGGAATAAACAGCCTGCGTCTTGGTTTTTAAAGTATTTCCCCCTCTCACGTCAGAAATGTCTCATCCTATGGACAATGGGTAAAAGCTTACTGGGAATGGCTTGATTCTGATAAATACTGGCTGTATCCCCATAATGGGATTCTCATTCATTCGTTCATTCATTCATTCATTCTCTCACTTCTCTGGTCTATTTCTGCTAGGATCACATACATGCTAATTTTATAAAAAATAAATTCTCTTCACTGCACTAAACAACACGAAAGCATCTAATTTTGGTGCCTTTCTCTCTAACTGGCCCAGTGACACTCATCACTAAATGACCTTGCTATCCTCAGCTACCGATCTATTCTTCAGCTTGTCAAGCCTTGGTATGACGAGGTCAAGGACTATGCCTTCCCGTACCCGCGGGACTGCAACCCCCGGTGTCCCCTGAAGTGTTATGGGCCCATGTGTACGCATTACACACAGGTGAGCCACCCCCTCTGTAATGAGGCATGGGGAGGGTAGATGACTGCGAATGACCACCCTCTCCTTCGCTGCAGATGGTATGGGCCACGTCGAATCGAGTTGGTTGTGCGATTCATACATGCCACAACATGAACGTCTGGGGATCCGTGTGGAAGAGGGCGACATACTTAGTCTGCAACTATTCACCCAAGTAAGTACATGGGCTGCATGACTGACCGTGATTAGGGGTCACCGGGTGACAATGGACAGCAGGCTTTGACTCATTTATACTGTGCCTGTCTGCCGAGACCATTACCAAGTTATCAGGTGCTTATTTATTTGAAGTGTTATAAATAGGATTTTTTATTTATTATATGCTATTTATGCTGATAATGAGTAGTAGAATTAGCTTGTATGATGAAAAATTGTCCTCAAATCTTCCATATTCGGCAAATTGATCCCTAATGGGTCCATACCAACCCTACAAACAGATTATCACTTATTATATTTGTAAAACCAGGGCTGTCTGATGATGCGCTCATGGAAGTTTTAAACAAAAATGCTCTGAGGGCAGAAGGAAAAATGGTTGGTTCAAGGAGATAACCAATCAGATTGTAGAGGAGGTGGGTCCAAGCAACTAAAGGAGGGAAGACCAAGACTTCTGATTGGTTGGTCCCACCTCCACTACAATCTGATTGGTTACCTCTCTGAACCATCTTTTTTCCTTCTACCCTCATAACATTTTTGTGTAAGTAAAACTCCCATCAACTGATGGTGCCCAGCGCTTGTCTGGGTGTTGTGTGGCTCAGCAGGTTAGGATGGTCGGAGGTTTGAATCCCAGGGTTGACATACTGATGCCGCCATTGGGCCCCTGAGTGAGGCCCTTAACGCACTATTGCTCTAGGGGTGCTGGATAGATGGCCGACCCAGTGCTCAAATTCTAAGCTTCACTCTCACCTGTATGTGTGTGTTTCAAAGGAGAGCATGATGGGATATGTGAAAAGAAGCATCCCAATAATAATATTCATCAACTTGCTCTTTGTAGAGTAAACTGTACCTGTACTCATACACACCATTTCATATAATTTTGCTTTGTCTGTGTTCCAGGGGGAACTGGATTGGTGAAGCTCCTTACAAAGTAGGGGTCCCCTGTTCGGCTTGCCCCCCCAGCTATGGGGGCTCCTGCAGCAACAACATGTGTTTCCCTGCTGTCAGCACAAACTACCTGCACTGGTTCAAGTAAACACACCTCACAGCGCGCCAGCGAGCACCTTCTCTCGATGGCAAACGTCCAAGGATTTGCACAGCATTCCTGCATCGCTCTAATTTGTATATATTGGCCTTATTTAAAATATGCCTACAATTTTGAAATTATATTTTGGACAACAGTAATAGAATTTCACTATGCTGTTTTTGTATATAAAATGTATCATTTTTATTAGGCATATGTGTTTTGATCGTCCTGTGTGCCAGGGTACAGACTGGTGGAAAAGGTTATTTATCTTGAATCATCCTCAACATGGTGCTGTTACCAAACTGGTTTTGTTTTACAGTATTATGGTGTTATAAGCTATTGGACATTTTAATAGTTTAAATACCTTTTTTTTTTTTACTGAAATTTGAGCTTCACAAATGCTCCAGAATAATGACCACCGCTTGCTAAGCTCAGTTGTGAAATGAATAATAAGGACCTTCAACCTACATCTTGTTAAATCCCCAGTAGACTGTAATGGGGAGTGAGAAGGCGAGGTGCCAGCCCCTGCCCCCTCGACTTTTGGGCCTTGTCCTGAGCTGGCCCCTGCAGGGGGACGCTGGTCAGAGTCCAGCAGGGCAACTCCTCTGGAATAGCCAGAATTTCTGCATGGTGCTACTTTGGAGGCGTCCCAGATGCCGGTTCTGTTTTACCATTGGTGCTTCATTTCAATGCAATAGAAGGAGCGGACAGGGAGCAGATCTGAAAGTCAGAGAGTGAGTCCTTCTGTCCTGGTGCTGTGCACAGGGATGAGACCCAGGTACTGCACAGGGTCCCATTTCATGAATGACTTTGCAGTCTGTACTGTGTTACTGCTCTGTAACTTGGCAGTAAGTTACCTGAACCTTTCTTTTAACTTAGTGGTAAGTGTTACTTTTACCTGAACATTTTTCAGCAGGTATCCTTTAGCCAGTATGACCTGGTATGTTTCCTACTTACCAGAGGTTGCGTGTAAAATCAGACAGATGTATGAAGGACGATTACTTCCACATACCATAAACCCACTCTAAATCTCTGTACGTATATGATTCTGTCAAATATAATGTATAAAGTATTTATGTTCTATGTTATAATATTAGTATTCAGTTATTTCACTAAATTATGGAGATACACTACATTTGTACCGCCATGAATTTCTGCATTATGTCTATTGTACATGTCCTAAATATATACTACTGTATAACCCACCCACCCCCGCCGCTCTAAAAACAAAAAATCTGAAAGAGGATAATGTAATAAAGTGCTGTTAGCACCATCAGTAGTAGCTATTTTACCACTGTAACCTACAAAAGAAATTTTAGGCAATTTGTAGTTTGGATGGTGAACACTAAAGCTAATCGATTTTGACAAACATGAACCATAATCCAATTTGGGCTGTTATTTGTCTGAATACACAATTTACAACTTCTGATTTTAAAAAGTGCATATTTAAAAGTATAACATAGTCAATTTATATCAGGTGGCCATGGAAATGTGAGAAATATAGCTTTGAAACTTGTAGCGAAACCTTAATTTTTCTATCCCAAACTCCTTATTTGTAGCTGAAGAAACGGTTAAATTAAGGCTGAATTCTTTGTATAAATGCAGAAGTTAATGAACATTGTTATTATTTTATTAGCACTGAATGTTGGTATTTAAATGCCTTTTTGTATTTATGGTTTTTACCTGTGCCTTTTGTGGTATTTTGTATTGTTTAAATAAAGTAAAACAACCTCTTAGCTCCTTGATCCTGACTGTCATTGGTAAGTGAACCCCCCTGCTGATCAGAAAGATGCACCTTGACCAGCTTGGGTAACTCTATACCAGTGTTTCCTAACGCGATCCTCAGGGACCCCTAGACAGTCAATGTTTTTGCTCCTTCCCAGCTCCTGGTATGGATCTGGGAGGGAGCAAAAATGTGGACTATGTGGGAGGGAGCTGGGAGGGAGCAAAAACATGGACTTTCAAGGGGTCCCCGAGGACCAGATTGGGAAACACTGCTGTATACTGCAAGGAGCATGTTTTTATGATACTGGAATTCTTTCCATACACAGTTTTTCTTTTCAATTAGTGTTATTGCACAGGAACTTACTGGATATTAAATTATTGACAATAAGAAGCTCGTATTAGTCTGCAAATACACTGGAAATTACCAGAAGGAATTGAACATCAGCACAGGATTCTGGGTCACCACAAGCTGCCAGAACAGCTACAGTGAACCATAACTTGATTCCAAACGTACCTCAGTCTCTACTGGAAGGTGTGGCACCACATCCTCGTGAGAAGGTCTGGAGTCTCGGCGATCACCCCGTGTGGTACAATTCACCTTAAGCAGAACCTGTTCTGCACTATTATCCCAGGGGAGGATCTTCACTCAGGGTTTCCTCAAGTTGATGTCAGTCCTCCAAGGAAATGCCACTTTAGCCGGTAATCCTCATGAAATATGGGAGAGGTGATAAGTCTTCATCCATGAAGACCTTACCAAGAATTCCCAAAAATGCTCACTCTCCTGAAGGTTCCGAGATGTCCTCAATCTGTGGGGTTCAAAACAATGGGCATCCTGCCTGACTAGGATTTCTAAAGATGACCTTGAGCACGACGGGGCGATCCTTACTTAACTTAGAAACCACATCTTTGTGGCAACAGCTGATGTTAATAAACCTTGAATCTGTCATTTACTTATGTCTCCTTTTTTAAACATTATATGTGTAACTGTTCATATGTTTTTGTTAATTTTCTGTATATGCCTGTAGAGTTTAACTATGCCAGTCTGTGTCTACACAAACAGCTTCAGCTGATGAATGTGAAGACCCTTAATCCAGCATGCTCCTGTGAAACCGCTGACCCCTGAAACCAAGCTGATGTTCTCTCTCTCTGTGCTGACAGCTTTTGCAGCTTCAAAAATTTGGAACATGGAAACTATGTGAGAATTCAGAGGAAATCTGATGCCATAAATGTTTTGATCTATTGGACAGACTTAGCAACTCCTTCTGCAGACAGCCAGCTGTGATAGCAGCCTGGAGTCAGGCCAAGGCCACACTGGGGCCAGCTAGGAGACCGGCATGTGCTGCCATCATGGAACTGGACTAAGGGGTTTCCAGTCCAGCTCCCAGCAGGAGTGCTGTAGCTGTACTCATGGGTAACCTGCTTAACCCAAATTTCTTTGTTTAAAAATGTCCCACAGAAGCAGCAGATAAAGTAATAAGTAGTGAATGTTTTTTCTGAGTAAAACGTAAGAGCATAAGAAATTTACACACAACAGGAGGCCATTCAAGCTCATTTGGGGAGGATTCAAGTAATAGCTTAAAGCTGTTAAAATCTTATCTAGCTCAGATTTAAAGGAACCCAGGGTTTTAGCTTGCACTAGACTAACAGGAAGACTGTTCCATACTCTAACTACACGCCGTGTAAAGAAGTGCTTCCTCAAATTCATTTTAAAACATTCTCCTGCTAATTTACACCTATAGCCACAAGTTCTTGTATTTGAACTAATATTGAAGTATCTATTTCGCTGAACAGCATCCCGACCTGTTAGAGTCTTATATACCTGGATCATGTCCCCCCTTAGTCTTACCATCTGTCTAGCATATCGCTACATTTAGGCTAATTAATTAATTAGGCCACGCCATGTGAACACCATGCATACGGCCTGAGGTGCTCCTGAGTGAGACAGCTGAGCTGAGGGAAACCCCTCGTCGTGCATGTCCAACATACCCAACACCAAACCACAGAACTTATGGGGAAACAGCGCCCCCTCTGGTCGGCAGTCATCAGGTCACTAGCTTGCTTTTAATCTGACAAATGTAACTTTGAATATTATGTCATACCATGATACACAACATTCTACTAGGGGAAGCTAAGATGTCTCCATGGATCCCAGTGATATTTCTGCTGTGGGAAACTTCACGAAGGAGGCGTAGTGCAGACGGGGTGGTGTGGCTCATTGGGCTATGCCCCTGTTCCAGTGCCCTGGAGATCACCAGTTCAAGATGGGCATCAGCAGAATAGTTGCATGTCCATGGGTCATTGAGAAGCTCCATGGGTGTTTGTTCTCACCTACATGTGTGTCATTTTACACTAGGGGCAGGCAAAGAGAATTGGCCAGATCCGTAAATTACCTCACAGACGGTGTCATTGTCAGCCCATTTATGCCGAGATGTCCGTCGCCGATTGGACGCGGAATGGACGAGACATCATGCGACGAACATCTGGATGGCGCCTTCTTGCTGTGGTCTACTGAAGTCAAAACACGTGAAACTATCTTGAAGCGTGAAAGTGTACGATCACCTAGCAGAGGGTTCCCAAATCCTCATCCTGGAGGGCCAGTCTGCAACACAGTTTGCGGATTTCCCTGCACAAACATACCTTATTCAGCTCATCAGCTAACTGTCATGTTTAATAGGTATAAGGACCCAAATTGGGTAACCCGAACCCGGATATACATCCATGCGGACTCTGATATGAAACACCGGTTCCAAACTGAACCCTTCTGTACCTCACCAGGAAAAGGAATCATAAAGTGTCTCATAAGAAACAAAGTTTATAGGATCACATTAAAGGATTTTAAAAGTTGCTGATACAATAACAGTCTGTGCTGGAAGGTACTTTAACACACATCTGCACAGCAGAAGCCATTTCATATTATAAGCATGTTCTCAGACTTTCACGGCATGGTCACACTAACACGCCTTCCAGCTGTAAATCACTTTGGTTGTATGTTTTGTTCAGGTTTTCCAGGTGCCGTATTTATTTTAAATAGTGTTTCCCAATCTGGTCCTCAGGGACCCACAGACAGTCCACGTTTTTGCTCCTTCCCAGTTCCTAGGGATTTAAGAGGGAGCAAAAAAATGGACTGTCTGGCAGGTAGCTCAGAGGGAGCAAAAACAGGGGCTGGCTGTGAATCCCCAAGGACTCGACTGGGAAACATTGATTTAAAAGACTAACTACCCTGTTAAAGGTCACGCATAAAAAATATACATTTTCTCTGACTATATTACTGTTACATTTTTCAAGCAGAACTGCATGCAAAATAAGAACTACCAGTGGAATCGTCATGTTCAATGTTCACACCCACGCACACACAAACACACATGCCCAATTCATATATTTCTATCACTGTGATGATTCTCTATTCATATCTACAGCCATAACCCTAACCCTAACTTAAATAACCTTAACCCCAACCCAGCCCTAACTTAAAACCTGAGTAACCAAACAAAATACAACACTATTGGCTATTTTGGACTTTTGGCTGCATTCACAGATTGTTATCACATTGAGGGTTATATTGTGGGGACCTGAAAAATGTAGAAATGTGACTTTCACCTGCAGATACTGTACAGATGTGTCCCGAAACACACAGGCCACTGATTCACATGACTTCTAACAACCTCACAACGAACGAGGGGGCATGGGAGCCCCCTCTGTAAATTTCACTGATTGTGGGGGCCCCCTTCAGAAATTTTGTAAATTTTGTTTGATCGATTAAAAAAATTTGAGGGGGCGGGGCTGTTGAAACCCATTATTTTACTTTGTGGCTGTCTCACATGGATTCACAGTAATGCTCACTGAGAGTTCCAGAGCTTATGGAAAAGCATTTATTGCTCATCAATCTCAAAGGTTATGAGAAAATGTTTTTTTTTTTTAGTCCTGAAGGTCAGGGATAAGTAGTTTTCAAAATGTGTTGAATGTGCTGCTTAAAAACACGAGCTAGCGAGAACCGCGACCCATGTCTGGTGTTTACCTTAAATGTCCTACTGTATTCTTTGTCTTGGAGCCGGCAGAGGCTCACGTTGGGAGAACATCACAGGCTTCCTGCAGAAGCTGCCAAAATCAATGTCCGTCTGGGAACACAACACAGAGAAAATGACCCGCAATCAGATGGGCTCTCTTGTGAATTTCGGGTCCCAAACAACTGCCCTTTCTGTTGGGAAAAGCAGGCACTCATGTACGTGGCTGTCACTGTGATATGTGCTCCAGTCGCAAACAATACAGTACGTCCCCTGGACGAGCCAGACCGTATCACCCTTCTTTCCGCTGCTACAATAAAAGCATTGTAACTTGGCTGTGGAAATACGCAGGAAAGCGACAGCTAAAATCATTTATCTCAGGTTCGCTGACTTTTACCTGCAGAGATGCCTTTTGACCTAGGAGTGTTTCGCTTGAAGCTGAGCAGAACCAGACTGTAGGTCCTTCCCTGTTTCCCCATCATTAACCTTTAGACTGTTAGACAATTCACTGGAGCTCCTCTCGCTGGACAGGAATGCCCAGATCCAGAGCCAACCTGCATGCCGGCCCCGAAGTTCCGGTACCTGTGTCCATCTCCCGTCTTAGAAAGTGCCTTGAGCTGGGATTGGGCAAACGATGTGGTGGATGTAATGTCAGCCCTTTGTGCCGTCATCAGAGTGTTATTCCTGGCTTAAGACGAAATCACTCTTATTTTCATAAGTTGTAGGACCTCTGATGCTGGCATCATATCTGACAGGAGGTCAGGAAATAAATAAACTTGCGACGATTTCAGATTTTTCTAGGTAATGATGGCCTTTTTCTGAAATGAGAACAGTGTGTGCTGTATATGGTTTTGAAAACAATACATTGTCACATCCTTCACTGGTGGACACTGTGTGCCTCAGCAGGTTAATCCTCTGTACCTGGTATCAGATGGTCACTGGATTAAGCCTGACCTAGGCAAAATCATCACATGTCTGAGCAAGGCCCTTAACCTCCTTAGCTCCCTGAGCACTGCAAAGTGGCTGCCCCTTCCCTGCACCCCCAAGCTTGTTCTCACCTTTATGGAGAGCAAGGTGGAGCAAAGAAACCTTTCCCATGGGGATTAATAAAGTATCACACTGCTATTCTATGAACCGAAAAGGGATTTTATGGACATTTGATCAACAGATCTGTTCGACCAGTTTACTCCTCTGCCCTTAAATCCTGAATCACATGTCAGCAAACAGAATCCTCATGGACTCCTGGATCAATGCCCCATACTTCAAAATCCATCACCTACCTGGAGTCGGTAACCACGGTCTACCTTAAATGCCTGTCATGGCTGTCTGTTGGTATCAAAACTGTCATAAGCAATGATTCGGTAGGTTGCTCTGAGACCTCCAGGGTTTGGGGTTCCGAATCCCTGTTCTGTGTTTGGTGTTTGCATGTTCTCCTGATGTCACGTGGGTTTCCTCTCACATTCCAAAACTCCCATGACGTAATGGGTGACGTTCCTATGCTCTGCAGTGAACACTGCATGCATCCACACTGCCATCTGCTGGCAAGCATGAGAACAAGTCACATCATATTAAAATGTATATTCCATATGACATTTATTGCATATGACATATTTTATATGATTTTTAGTTTAATTTGCAGAGGAAATTGCAGTGCTTGATAGTTTAATACAAATATTGGTAGAATTCAGGTTGCGTAAGTAATTTTGTTTTGCATGTACTATAGTGAAAGGGAAGAAAAATGATTACATAAGAATGTGACAGAGCTTATACCATCATTTTTTATATTTACCTTTATATTTTTGGGTTGGAATCTAAAATTATACTTCTTGACAAGAAAATCTTTGCTTATAGGTGCAACTACTCATCTAAGATCTAATCAAGAACCATAAAAATACATTTTCAGTTACTTAAGAACAATAGATGATGGGTCCTCTGCTGATCCTCAGGATCCATCTGGATTATAAAATGAGTACATGCACAGTGAAGGGGAGTTGCTTCACTGACAGAGTAGCACCATCTGAAGGAGAGACCGGGCAATGCATACGCGTTATGGGGACCTTGAATTGATAACTGACCAATTCCTATGGGCTCAATTTGTGTGGGCAACTACCGAAATCCTACATAATAAACAACTAACAGCTGATCATCATGCCTGATTTGCTATGAATATGCCATCAATCATGGTAAATCTGGACGAACCTCAAACTCCCACCAGAGCGTAGAAGCAGCTTTTGGAGAAACAGAATAATTAACATCCAATCAGGAAAACAGCAGCAGCACTGAGGTGGACAGACAGAGGACTGCAGTTTGGTGACCTATGAAAAATTCTGGAACTATTTCTTTTTGGAATATACATATATAATGGAATGCAGAACCAGTCAATAGTTTGGACACACATACCTGTAGAGAGGTTTATTTGTGCTTTTCTCTAAATTTTGCAATAATTATAAAGACATCAAAACTATAAAATATATAAAAGATATACGGAATTGTGTACTGATGAAAATATTATTAAACAAAAAAAAGTTAATTTGTTGGGAGCAGCTCTGTGGGTTGGGATTCAGAAGGTTCAAATCTCGTGGTTGCCACCATTGGGCCCTTGGGCAAGGCCCTTAACGCCAATTACTCCTGGGACTGGCTGACTCGAATTTCTCCTCTATGCCAGTTCCATGAGGCGGCCTCCTGGGATGCTTTTCCAGCTGTCCTGAAGGTCCCAGATATATGCTGAGCTCTCATTGGCCAATTGTCTTTCACTCTCTGGTCAAACTCCTCCTAAACCATTTCTTCTGGGTTTAGGTCAGTTGGCCAGGTGTATATATATACTGTAGTGTGCAGCGAATGGCTCCCCACCTGCACGGTGAATGAGCTTCTCATAAAGCGTGAAGAGTAACCTGAAAGTCCGGCATTCACTACGTGAAGGACCGGAGAATGTAGAAAATTAACTTAGAACACATTCAAACATTATCGCATAAGCAACGCCGGCTGTTTGAACTGGACATTGAGGTATATTGGAAACATACTGGAAACAATCCACAAAAAAAACCACTGCTTTGTAAAAAGTGACCTCTCTCTCTCTCTCTCTCTCTCTCTCTCTCTATATATATATATATATATATATATATATATATACACACACACACACACA
>JAODJW010000033.1:20229735-20250469 GCA_026777045.1 Hyperopisus bebe
CACACACACACAGTCCACATATTCATGTTTTTGTGGGGACTCACCATTCATTTCTATGGGCATAACCCTAATTCCAACAATGACAACCTTAACCCCTATCCAGCCCTAACCTTAACCATAGGTAACCAGACGAAATACAACACTTTAAGCATTTTTAGTTTTTTGATTGCAGTCACAGATTTTTGATACAATTCAGGTTATGCTTGTGGGGCCTGAAAAAATGTGCCCAAACCATCAAAATAATAGGTTTTTAACACATTGTGGGAAAATCTGGTCCCCACAATGTAATAATTACAAACACATATAGGCACACACACACACACACACACACACACATTAAACACCTTGTTTAAGCTCTGCCATACTCTGCAGGTGAGATGGGAAACTCCATATTTGTCTTCCTGTGTCGCAATGCAGTTGTTGCTGGGAAGCGGTTGCCTAGCAACCGCGGTGGGGTTGTACGCACAGGCAGCCTCCTTGCTCTCGTTTTCCAGTTAATTCTCCCCATCTGCCTTTCTGAATGCCTGTCATGGGGGGTTGGTATCGGAAGCAGCACTACGACTGTTACATCCAGTGCGCTCTGTATGCAGCACGAGCGAGGTATTACTCTGTTTTTGCATCAAAAAGCTGTACATGTCTTGGTAAGATCAGCCACGTTTGCTTACTGGATGGAGAATGTAAGTGCAGCAGTAGATGTCACAGATAACAGGGACATGGATGGATGGCACGGGGCCGCTGGGGTTAGCCAATCAGTCCACATGGTCTCACTGTGATCATGCACACTGAGGGGGGGTGATGATGTTACAAAAGCAGGGGTTTAAACAAAGCTGTAAAGGAACTTTCCCCGTGTGATACTAGCAATATGTTCCACTTTTCTCAGAAGGACATGCCGGCTAGAGGATGGTGTCTGGAACCATGTTACTACAGGCAGCAGCTGAAGCTTCAGGCAGTATCGCTGAAGCTGATCTGAGATGGTGTAGGTGGTAAGGACAGGTCCCTCTGCAGGGCTGCATGCGCCGCCGCTTGCCGAGTGACCTTTATGTTACAGTAAAAAACGAGTCCAGCTTGGCCAAACGGACACCTTCTGACTGACGAAGGGCTGCAGCTGGATGCTCTCCTGCATGTTTTTGTGTACGCTCAGCGTCTGCAACATCACACTCACAGCACAGACCCCAGCCAATCGTGCCACGTGTGGGAAAAATCCCTGGCTGTCTGCCCCCCCTCCAAAGACCTGTACTGATGAAGGATGAGGAACCAACCTGGCAAAATAACGTCAAAGCCACGCACCCCAGTCCCTCCCCTCCCAGCATCTCCCTCCTCGGCCCTGAGCACAAGCACAACCCACCCCCTGAACAGCTTCTGCCCCCAGGCCAGAGTTTCCCAAATGCGGACCTTGGGGTTTCTGGCAGCGAGCTGGGAGGGAGCAAAAAGTGGACTGGATTAGGAAGTACTGGAGTCTGTCACGCCACCACATGCACCGAAAGAAAATCCTTGTACAGTTTATACTTGGAGAATAAAGACTCTGATTCTGATTATCGCTGCTGGTCTGCGTGTCACTACGCTGTGTCCAGTCGGACGTTTCCTGGGCAGATTCAGTGGGAGGTCCCCCCTCTCAGGTCATTCCAGGCCATGTGCGCTACACTCCCATCTTCTGGGAGACGCCACAGCCCTAGAACAGAATGTCTTCTGTATCAGTACATGGGTGCTGCTGCACTTCCCAAACAGACCACAAGGGGCTCTGCAGGTGACAACCATGATCCCAAAGTGACAGGACCCTGAGAGTGTGTGGTCCACTCCTGGGAATAAACCACCATTATTTTCTTCCATTTCCTACTTTTGTTTCGCTTTTAATGAGTATGTAACACTCCTTTGCTCCCCATCAAGAATAATAATAAGAATTTTACATTTTCCAGTCTCTCTCTGCACACTGAATAAAGAGTGCGGGGTGACTGGGGAGGGGTTCTTTGTGGGGACTCTCTCTCTCTTTCTCTCTCTCTCTCTCTCTCTATATATATATATATATATATATATATATATACATACACACACACACACACAGTATATATATATAAAATAGCGGCAAAGACCTCCAGATCACTGGGCTTTGTAGCCATACCTAGATGGCCTTCATATTTATAGTTTAATCATTTAGCTCATACTTTTCTAAATCAGTGTGCATTTCTGAGATGGCGGGTACAGGCAATTCTGGGAGAAACTGGGAGTTAAGGGCCGAGGTCAAGGGGCCAATGGTGACATCAATCTACTGACCCTGGGATTCGAACAAGTAACCTTCTGATGACAAGAACAGCAGCCTAACCGAAAGCCACACACCATTCACCTTTTCAGACACTGAGGAACACAATGGAAACACTCAAAAAGTGTCATAAAGCTTTTACAGAAATGTTGCCACCTTGATAGGAATGAGATACCATCAAAATTCACGAGTAATGAACCTTAGTCAATGTAAACTGACATTCCCGTGTTATTCATGTGTTACAACAACAGTGTGTAAAGCACCACTATTCACTGCAGAAAACAGCAATAATGTTTCTGCTCAATAAGAACACTGAGAAAATTAAGCATTGCTCCTTATCGCCATGATCTGTCTTGCTATATGGATGGATGGAAAGGAAATATACAAATTATTTTCAATTGTCCATTACCACTACTAGAGAACGCTTGTGTTAGCAGCACATTTAGCTAGCAAACCCTCTAAATGAATGTTCAGTTTTTACGTTTCTCTTTGCTGGTGATGCTAGGCCAACTTTTGGTCATTTTACAGCATGCAATGAAAATCACCAGGACCCAACAAGTCTCTGGCTGGTTAGCTTTTACCTCTCGGGATGACTTGAGAGATGTCAAATGTAGGTCAATATTTTCCAAATTTCCTCCATTTTCTTTTTCTAGGTACTGCAGATGGTCAACATATTTTTTTCTGGAGATTAAATTCCAACCTTATTAACTGGTGAGCAATCCGCAGGTGTTACCAACAATCATTAATAGATGCCTGAATTACTTTAATTAAAAAAAAAAAAATGACTTACAAAAATAATTGCTAACCATTTAAGGAACCACAGTATGCAAACACATATTGGATGGCTTTTGGATAAAGCAGAGACCAAAGTCACATTCTTCCACAAAGACAAGAAATAACACCTCCCTTTTGTTCTCTGTACCCAGTAGGGCTGATACTAAAACAATGCATTTGCTTGGGGGTCCAGAGGTCTGTCTGTATTGTATTTGTTATGGGGCCAGACACTCTGCAAACTGCCCTCTTTCACATCCACTCACGCATGCATGTTGAATTGCTTTGAATTCTGGCTCAATCTATAGGATGAGACAGTTTTTCTGATTCTCTTCATCCATGTTTCAAGCTGCTTATCCTTCTGGGTCGCAGGGGGTCTGGAGCCTATTCCAGAACCTACAGGCACGAGGCAGGGAACAACCCTGGACGGGGGGCCAGCCCATAGCAGTGCACACTCACACACCATTCACTCACACATGCACACCTAATGGGCAATTTAGTAACTCCAATTAGCCTCACCGGGTCTTTGGACTGTAGGGGGAAGTCTGAGTACCCGGAGGAAACCCCACGACGACACAGGGAGAACATGCAAACTCCACACACGTAACCCAAGTGGAGACTCCAAACCATTCTTGTTGTCATCTGAGAGATCCCTTCTGAATACAAAAAAAAATTGACTGTTAAAGAATCAAATACATGCACTTCAGCACCTGTGAGACAGATCAGCTATTTTCTGAATACCTGCTGTTTCCCTGGTTCTCAAAAGTACGAAGTAAAATGCTCCATGAATGAATACTGTATATCAGCCCCATGTTATATATAGTGAAAAATACATTCTCAGACCAGAAATAACCTTATGTGCGTCTGCAGAGACTCGACACAGGATGGAATGACTCTATTAATGTCCCTGAAGGGCACCCGGTACGTGAATGTCATATTTCAGCTTGTCACTGTTCTCTTTAACCTGATACCAATCATTATTAATCAAAGGGAATCTTGCTGCACAGCTGAAAGAGCTGCTCATTGGTACAGTTTCTTTAGCCACAGCAAAGTCATTTCTGGGTCCTGCTCCTAGTCTGCAGTGGTCAGCGGGACTAATTAATTACCACATTTTTTTAATGTTACGTATTGTAAGAAAGCCACGTTATAACAGTAAAATCAGTCTTAGTAATATCACTGACCACAGCACTACATTTTAAAGATTTTACTCCTAGATGCAGTGACAAAGTATGTTTATTTAAATGTTTATAATATGTAAATGTTTCTGATCTCCGTAACAAATTAACAATAATACAAAAGATAACCTGAGTCAACACAGCACACAGTGTTTAAATGAACATTTGGTTCATTGAAGGAAAAAAAATCACCAACAGCCATATCACCCATGTGACAAAGTAACTGACCCCCTGAACTAAATACTTGTGGCGCCTTTAGTAGCAACAACTGCAATCAGATGTTTCCGGTAGCAGGAGATCAGTCTTTGGCATCGCTGTGGAGAAATTCTGGCCCCGTCTTCTCTACAGAATTGTTTTAGTTCAGCCACATTAGTGGGATGCCGACTTTGAACTGCCAATTTAAGGTCCCACCCCAAAATCTCAACAAGTTCTGAATGTTCCTGGTTGAATATTGAGTCTTTGTCTAAATCTAAATCTAGATGATTTTTATTGATTAGAAAAAAATAAGATTTGAAGGGAAATTAAGCAGGCTGGACTCTCTTGACGTGATACTGTTAAAGAAAAGCTCAAACAGACCATCTCAAAGCGTTTTTCAGCTGCATGGATTCACAAAGGTCAGCTGTGCAATAAGCAGTGTCTGTCAAAGTCCAGATCCGTGTCTGCCATGATAACCAGTAACTACACGTTCTGCAGTTGATCACAGTTTGAGGCTTCAAATTAATGACAGCTTTTCAAACAAGAACATCAGCATAGTCCAGAAGAAATAAAGTAACAATTAGAAACATTAACAACTCTAGTATACATAAAAAGTCAGTTGTATTTTTACCTTATTACGGTAAAAACCTGTTTTAAAATGTGTATTAGTTCTCCACGAGGAAACCTGACCTGACCGCAGATGGAGGAGAGGAGTGGCTAGAAACGTCACCCATCTCAAGGTCTTGGTTATGGATATAAGTGAAGGATGCATCCATGTGTGCGGTGTGCGGCGAACGGCTCCCCACCTGCACGCTGAACGAGCTTCTCATAAAGCGTGAAGAGTGACCTGAAAGTCCGTCATTCACTTCGTGAAGGACCGGAGAATGTAGAAAATTAGCTTAAAACGCAGTAAAACACTATCGCATAAGCAACGCCGGCTGTTTGAACTGGACATTGAGGTATATTGGAAACATACTGGAAACAATCCCGCAACGAAAACCACTGCTTTGTACAGCCGACTGAAGCAAAAGGTAACGCTTTTAAAATCCCGTTATCTTTAATTTAAATGCACTGTGGGCGGCAGAAGCAGGTGGATTGTCTTAACTTCTGAAATTACTTATCCAGGCATTTTTGGTTGTTTATTTTGAAAACAAGGAAAATAATAAAGACCTGTATCCTGCATTCATATATCTGAATAATATTGCATAAAATACACTCACCGTTATAGGGAAAAGATATAGGGACATGTTATAGGTTTTAAAAATGGAAGTTGCTTAATAACAGTACAGGAATTTTCCAATTAGCACTACTAGCATTAATGCAATGTGGCTGAAAAGAGATTAGAATCATATTCCCAGTGTTTCCCATCAAAGTCCAGTTAGTAAGCACATATCAAATAAAATTAAAATCCAATATTAAGCTTTGTTGATTATCTAGGAGATCATGGTCTGATTGGTCTTTGCCCACCCCAGGCTGAAACAGTACAACAGTAACGGCTATTTTCAGCTTACTCTGCTTCAAAAAGGCAGTAATTCATTAGGTTGTGTATCATATGGTCAGAGTAATTTGCAGAGACTGTGACCTCAAGCTGTGGTTTTGGTTTGCTGCCCAACGACAATATTGATACAAGCTATTTAGTAAATTTAATACAGATTTTTTTTATTTGCTTTCTTTTCTCCCCAGCAATTTATATATAAGAAATCATCTTGGAGCAAATGAAGAGGTCATTCATCATGAAGACAATATTCCAGGATATTCTGAGGGCACTCGCTCTGCTGCTTGTGTCTGAAACAGTCACCTCAATAGTCATAATGAATTCTACCCGACTGGAGGCTATGCTTGGAAAGTACATGGAGGCTGATGGAAAAGTCTGGGCATCCATGCCGAGGAGCAGGAGAGCCATCTCTGAGAATGACGTCCAGGTCATCCTTGATCTGCACAATAAGCTTCGTGGACAGGTCTATCCACAGGCATCAAACATGGAGTACATGGTAGGGAAATGTTGCTGAGTATATTTATCTAGTCCCCATAACTACCCCATAATCGCCCAAAAAGACTCCAGTAGGTGTGTCTGTAATTCATTTAAACAGCATTGATAGGCTACAGGGAGAATTCGTAGACTACAAGTTGTAGGCATAGGCTACAAGATCCACTCATAGGCCCCAGAGTGCACTTGTACTGTATACTGCAAAACGCACTCAAAACCCCAAGGTTCACTTGTAGGCTATACACTGCACTCATAGGCTACAAGGTTCACTTGTAGACTACAAGGTGCACTCATAGGCTACAGGGAGCACTTGTAGGCTACAGGGTGCACTCGTAGGGTACAAGATGCACTCATAGGGTACAAGGCTACAAGCTGCACTCATAGGCTACAGGGTCAACTCGTAGGCTACAAGGTACACTTATAGGCTACAAGGTACACTTGTAGATTACAAGGTACACTCATAGACTATAGGGTGCACTCGTAGACTATAGGGTGCACTCAAAGGCTACAGGATGCACCCATAGATACAAGGAACACTTGTAGGCTAGGGTGCTCTTGCAGGCTACAAGATGCACTTATATGGCACTTTTCCACTGCCACCAAGAACGGAGCCGTACCCGACTCGTACCACAAACACAGATCTCATTCTCACAGTCCGTGAGATAATCCTATTCTGACTTATACTCATTTGAACATAAATCCTGTGCATAAGTCAGCAACAGTCTGTAAATAACATCATAAAGAAAACTATCAAAGAAACTCAGGCACATTCTCAAGGCTGTTGCCTGAGTTTGTATTTATATTCGCTTCCTGTCAGCAGCTTGAGTTGGCTGAATTACTACTGAGGAAGCAAATTGCCCCATGAGACGACGCCTGTAGCACCACTCCAGCTTTCTGAGCTACTTTGGCCACTACCAGGGGAGTGGGCAGGGGGCACTAGGAGAGCCAGGAGGGTGCACCTCAGGATATAGCAGGAATCTGGCCGGCGTGCCTTTGGCTCTCAGACCAATCAGAGCCAGGAACTGATCCATTTCTGCCAACCATTTGTGAGTTTCTTGATTCACCCAGCTCATATTTAGCTGCTGCTAAATTCAATAGATCACTTAAATTATTTATGTGGGATAAGTATTATTAAGAAATTATAAATTTGTGGATGACGTTAGTTCAGGACCAGCACTCCCCATCCCACTGTGAATGAACGTAACATCAGCATACAGGTATGTATCTTTTCAGAATCTGCACAGAGCAGCAGACAGCTGAAACCCTGAAAAGAGTAAACTATGCTTGTTTATGATGGTATTGCGGTATACCCTGGTATTCAGAAATCTCAAAGGTATTATTTTTAATACAGTAAAAAAGAAACTGATATGGAGATGCTGTATAAAGGCAATGTAGTACACAGTGTTCGCTATGATTGGAGCCTCACAAGTCAGGAATCATGCATGCTTAGGTCAATGCCACAAAAACAAAATGCGCTGTGAATGCATTGTTAACTGCTGGAGCATGAGTGATGTCACAGCCCGGTATGGCACAGGCAGGGAAAAAGGTGCTGATCCACTCAGTAGCTACAAGACAACAGGGGTTTATTGGGGAAACTAAAATGCACACTGGGGAAAAAAAAAATACAAAAGTAACAGGACCATGAGGGGTGAAAAAAAAAACAAATGGGGAAGAGAAGAACCCTGAAGTACCATAACCTGGGAACAGAGGAACACAGGCTGCAGGACTAGAAAAATGGACTCCCAAGCACACAGTAACACACACACAATAACTCAGCAAGGAGCAGAAAGAAGACAAGCCCTCAAATGCAAAACTAATGAGGCGTGACATAGGACAGGTGGGAACCAATAACTCAATTAACTAATCACAAAACGTGCAGGACAACAGGTAACAGGAGAAATTAATAGCACTAAATGCACACAGAATCTGGGAAATAAGCAAAAACTGAAAACTAAGAAACACAGCAAATCACTAGGATAACAACTAGGAATGACTAGGGCCATATAAATACACAGGAATCATAAAACACTGCAGATGCAAGGAAAGCCAAAACAAGGGTACACACTGAGTAATGAACACTAGGAAACAAACAGGTAAACAGAAAACCAAATACTGACGCACTGGTGAGGCGGATAATCCATGTCAACCACCTTGAGCTACTTCAGGTTTTACAAACTACCTTAAAACCAAAAGGCTCCTGCACTTGGCTAAATTGTTAAGTTTTTCTTGTGCTTTGACTGGTTTGTTTCCTTTACTGAAAGACTCATCTAGCTATTTCACATTAACATTAGTGACACATGCATGATTATAGGAGACTGACCAATCAGCAGGCGACATGAACTTAAGTGAATCCTTTTAATTGAAATGGTAGGTTTCAAATCCTGTCCTAGCTCAAGGTGTCCAGGATGACATGGATTATCTGGTCACCCTAGTCTCTAGCCACACTTGAACCCGAGACCAAAGGGCTACAGCATCTGTATTATCCAGTCAACCCTCTGAGCTAAGCATTAGTCGGGGGAGCATGGAGAACACACTAGGGCTGATGGCTACATGAGGGAGGAGGGTAGCAGGAGGACCAGTGACGCCTACTGGCCAAACGAGGAAGGGACGGCAAAGGGCAGGGTTGGACAGCACTGACCCTGACAGCACAGCATACATGAAACCTAGTGCACATACGGCTGGAGTTACTTACTTACAGAGGTAACATAACTGAAATTACTCAGTAACAGAGCTGTGGAGAGCTACCAGCAGAGGAGTCCCAGGTTGTGTATAGACCAGGTGGGAGCAAAAACATGGACTGTCAGGCAGTTCATGTATAGACCAGGTGGGAGCAAAAACATGGACTGTCAGGGAGTCCTGGAGGACTGGGTTTGGAAACACTGCTTTAAGAGTATCAACTTGTCTTAGGTATTGGGTCACAGTCCAAAAGAAATTGGCTCACTGATTCCAGAATGTGGAGTTTTTACTTTTCATTTGGAAATATATTGCTAGTAAATTTCAGCCTTATTCCCATCCTTCAAATACAGTTAAAAAGTCTAATGTCATTTCACAGCGCAGAAAAAGCGGATTTCTTTGTGTCCTGTGGAAAGCCGATTTGTAGATCACGCCGACAATGTATCCTTATGCCAGCAACTTCACTCTGATACCTCACTCTTGACAGGAAACTCTGAACCCTTTGAGGAGATGTGTCCTTTTCCTGAAGGTCTCTGGAATTACGCCAGATGACATGAACCACTGCAAATGAGATGTTAACCCAAATAAATACTGGCACCCAAATAATATGCAAGGTTTTTTGAAGGAATCTCATACTGCCTACGCTCTGAGATCCTGGAGAAAAAGGTGATATAAGCTGTAACCACACACACACACACACACAGAGGTTTAAGTGTTTGGGAGTGTTCGTGGGATCTTTGATGTCCAGAAAGTCTGTTTCATAAATGCCCATCAGACTTTGATAGTTTCACACTTTGATACTTGTGTGACATCACCTGGCTTGAGTACACACGTTAAACAGTGAAATACGATGGTCAAATAGCTAATACCTGCAATGAACTCCTGCACGTCTGCAGTAAGATCATGCAGTGTGAGCACGGGTTCATAATAATGGGAAGGTAACGAATGCAAAATGTCAAGCGAGCAACTTCCTGGCTCCGGCAGTTGTGCTGTACGGTGCTGATAATTCTCAGCTGTTCAGTCTCCGTTGCTTCACCTGGATACATTCACAATGGCCTCGTTCCCCTTTCACCACTAAGGAAAATAAAATAGAAAATTGTTCCAAGAGGAGGTTTAAAAAAATTGGCATGGATTTTTTTTTTTCTAAGTTTGACTGATATCCTCTGGTCAGGTGAATGTTCTCAGGTTAGAGTATTAAACAGTGGTATGTACACTGGCTCTGTTTTAGGCTGTCTGTGAGTCTGTCTTTACAGCACAAGCGAATCTCCCCCCTGACCTGGGTCACTGTCCCTAGGTTGTGTGACTTCTCTGCTCTCCCTCTCCTCATATAGACATGCTAACGTTATAGTCCTCATGTTATAGACTCACTACCACTTTGGAACATGTGTCAAACTGGTCAAGGCTGCCCAAAATGCTCCTCTGTTTTCTCCACTAGAGATGCACTACTGTAAGTAGGTCACTCTGCAGCTGAGGATTGTAGTCACTATAGATTCCTGTGTGGAGATCGGTCTCAGTTTCCGAGCTGCCACAGGCTTGGAAACGGGCATTTATTTTGGAAGGCAAGTGGAACAGAACACTCCCCAGCATAAACCAGATGGTATAAATTATGGGGTATCTAGCTGTACTATTGTATTTTTTAACTAACCTTGATCTCCTGGGACAGCAAACCAAAAGCAAGAAAACCCACTGATACCATTCTGTAAAATCAACAGATTTTGAAGAGAAGGTGGCCGCATGTGGTCTGGGATCCTGTGCTGATGGTTTTCAATGCCCAAGTAGACCATATCAAAACCTCAATGCACAGTTTGATCCAGAAGATAGTCAGACCTTAATGACAACAGTATTGCATTGTTGCAGGTTTATTGATGTTAACAATGTCTCCTGGAGAAGTACCTCAAATGACTTGGTATGTAATTTGTCTGCAAGAAGTTTCCTTGTGGAGAAGATCGGATGTACAGAGACCAAGGATATGCTGATGCATGCTCTCCCATTCTGTCTTCCACCGTGTCACTCTACAGCAGTCTGAACAAACTCTTCAGCCTCCATAATCTCTGCGGCTGCCATTAAAAAGAAATTTAGCTATGCAGAGTAAACAACTCCACTTTAACCTTGTGGGAAAATACATTCATTTTGAAGCAAGGCTTGTTTGCATTCTGTGATTGACAGGTGTGGGATGCGGAGCTGCAGCGGAGCGCAGAGGCCTGGGCCCAGACGTGTCTGTGGGAACATGGGCCTGCCAGCCTCCTACCACAGATTGGGCAGAACCTTGGCGTTCACTGGGGCAGGTCTGTGTCCAGCCAGGAACACCCAGAGCAGCATTTCGAAACACAGCTTCATGGCGACTTTCCATCAGTTAATTTCTCAATTCATCACGCAAAAGTTGTCACATCAAGAAACTGATTTGCATGTTCATGACTGTGCAGTGTCGATTTTATATTGATGATGTCATGGTGACGTTGCTCGTTTGTTGATAAACCTCCATAACAGTGTGTCTCTGTAGGTACCGGCCCCCGACATTTCATGTCCAAGCTTGGTATGATGAAGTGAGGGACTACATTTACCCCTACCCACAGGAGTGTAACTCTTACTGCCCCTTCCGCTGCACGGGGCCAGTCTGCACTCACTACACACAGGTAAAAAACAAGGGATTTCCCATCAACAGGGTCAGTCTAATAAACAGTCAGCAATCTGTCAGGAACAACACTTTGAATCATTTTTGCTACTACAGTGTAGGACTTTCAGCCCCCAAAAATCAGTGCGCCACCATGTGGCATTAGCCTGAAATAACAGCACATTTACAGTCTTCTCTAATGTTGCAGGCCTCAACTTCACGTATGTCAATTGTTTGTCTTTCTAATTCAGTTTTTATTGTTATTTTTATTACTTTTCCATACTTTATGAACTTTTGTATATTACACTAAGTCTTCTAAGTCAATACACAACAATACAGATGTAAAAAGAGATGGATGATACTTTAATACTCATGCTATATGATCCCTGGTTATGCCTCACCCAGCCTAACCCTTCTGTTTCACCTACTGAATGATAGAGAGTAGATAACAGGAACAGAGGAGAGGCATCAAATGGGGAAAAGACTGGAATGGGTAACCATGAAAAGTCACATGACACTTAAACTTCTTGTCATTGGGCGATTTTTCTGCGATGCCTTGCTGTGATTTGATCAGCTTGTGTGGGCGACCAGCAGCCGCGTGGGCTGTGCGATCAACGTGTGCCACAACATGAACGTCTGGGGACAGATCTGGGCTAAAGCCGTGTACCTGGTCTGCAATTACTCGCCGAAGTGAGTACGCCCCCTGTTGTACGACAGGAGAATCAGCCTTTAGGAGGCTTTTTTTTCCCCCTAAGATCATATTTCTGCCAAGAGTCCAAGACAGAATGAATTTGCGCCGCTTGAATTCCTGCACTAATGCTTGTTCCCTTGTGTCCGCATAGGGGGAACTGGTGGGGTCACCCCCCATATAAACATGGCAGACCCTGCTCTGCCTGTCCCTCTAGCTACGGAGGGGGCTGCCGGGACAACCTATGCTACCGAGGTACCTCTGCAACCATCGGCGATCAGTAGCTACCGCAGAGCGTCGCAATGGCTATGACCTCACCGCAGCGGTCTTACTCACAAGGAGAGTCGAGTTCTGCCTTGTGAGGCTGCCAAACAGTGGGCAGTTTTACAAACTTTGCTTTATTCAGCTAATAATGCAGGGAGGCCTGGCGCCACATAATCACCAAAGCGATAATGATCAAACAATCATTTTTGCACCATTATGTGCCACATTTTAACTATGTGCGTGGAATGCCACCATGCGTATCCGACCGCAGCTTAGCAACGCAGCATCAGCGGCGAACAAGTGATCCATTCTCTCATATCAGGTTTTGCATCGCTTGTTGCTAAGGCTTATGAGGAATGAAACGGTTCGGTGGTAGAAAGAGTTGATGGTGAACATCCGTCTGCAGATGCAGGAGACAGTTTACCCCCTGAAGAAAGAGAGGAGAGTAACCACGTTGAACCGGAAACTTCCAGAAGTCAAGGGACTTGGGTGAAGTCTCCAACAGCATCTCCAAGGGAGGATCTGGAAATGAACACAGTGGTCAATACACAGCAGATGTGTAAGAATGCCTTCAAATACGAGAAGCTATTTACTTTCGAGAAGCTGTCATTGACTATGATGGCTTTGAAGTCGCTTCCTGTAATGAAAGGGGCCCCTGCAGGAAGCTGGGACTCCCCGCTGGTGACCTCTGTGACCTTGTGATATCCCTAAGTTAGTTATTGAAGATTCCGGGGGAGATATGTTCTCACCCTCAAAGAGGTGCTCTGCTTCCAGTCCGTATTCCCTTCATTCTCTTTAAAGCCGGGTACCTCGGACTGAACTGTAACGACGTCAAACAGCATGTCCTGAGGTTCTTCTGTGCTGGTTGCTTTTAGAATCAGCTTATCACTGCCAGTACCATGTAGTTTGGAGAAGCCTGGGCATTCGGGTTACCTGATGCAGCTTATTAGATGTTACGCAGAGCTGCTGCCGGTATCGATTGCTAACGGCAGGCTTATGCGCAGTACAGAGACAGTGTGTTTGAAGGTGTGCCTCTGGCAGCGATTAAGCCAAGAGGCTAAAACAAGCATCACTATCACCTTCGTCCATCACTAACTTTCTGCATCACCGTTCTTAAACTGATTTTGCACATGGGGTGGGTGCGCCTGCAATCCCTATGATTATTTAAAAAAAAAAATGACATTGATGATGTCATGGTGACATGGCTCGTTTGTTGACAAACCTCCATAACTCCATGTGACTCTGTAGGTACCAGCACCTGACGGTTTATTTTAAATGCAGATTTTAAATGTAGATCACGGCTTTTTTTTAAGCCTTCAGTCTGTGATGTCACACAAGTGATGTCCCACGAATTGAAATGTCATTTTTAAATGTTTCTTCAGCACAGCTGGTGACATGCGACACAAAGCTACGAGATCAATGCAAGGGAACCTCATGCAATAGGCAAGTAACACCCATCAACTGTGGAAGTTATTTGGCGTTGCTGTGCCGACTTACAGAGCAGTTTTATTCAATCTGCTTCATTAATTAATAAAAAGTATATTCTTTCGCATAGGTATGAATGTCCTGCAGGCTGCCTGTACAGCAAAGGCAAAGTCATAGGAACTGTTTACTATGGGATGGTAAGTATTTTACCGGCATCTGTCATGTTGTCACAGCTCTTGGACAAACAGGAGCTTGACTTTGAAGATCCAGTATGTGTTTGAACAGCAAACTCTGATAGTATTATAACCTGATCTCTGGTTCTGCATCTGCTCTGACTGTGTTATAATCTGATCTCCGGTTCTGCATCTGCTCTGAAGGTGTTATAACCTAGTCTCTGGTTCTACCTCTGCTTTGACTGTGTTATAACCTGATCTCTGGTTCTGCATCTGCTCTGACTGTGTTATAATCTGATCTCCGGTTCTGCATCTGCTCTGAAGGTGTTATAACCTAGTCTCTGGTTCTACCTCTGCTTTGACTGTGTTATAACCTGATCTCTGGTTCTGCATCTGCTCTGACTGAGTTATAACCTGATCTCTGGTTCTGCCTCTGCTCTGACTGTGTTGTAACCGAGTCTCTGGTTCTGCCTCTGCTTTGACTGTGTTATAACCTGATCTCTGGTTCTGCATCTGCTCTGACTGTGTTATAACCTGATCTCTGGTTCTGCCTCTGCTCTGACTGTGTTGTAACCTAGTCTCTGGTTCTGCCTCTGCTCTGACTGTGCTGTAACCTAGTCTCTGGTTCTGTATCTGCTCTGACTGTGTTATAACATGATCTCTGGTCCTGTATCTGTACTGGATTTGTTATTATTGAGTAGTTAGAGCCCTGAGTTCGCTGTGTTTTTTATTTTCATAGCAGTCTAGTATCTGCAGGGCCGCCCTGCATCATGGTGTCATAGACAATGAGGGCGGCTGGCTGGACGTCACCAGGCAGGGGAGGCAGCAGTATTTCATAAAGTCCCACAAACACGGGGTGCAGTCTCTAGGGTGGGTGCCACTGTGCGCTGTTTACATTAAAGCGTAAGACGGCAAATGAGTAATATGGATACCCGCAAAGGGTTTACACACTTTAAAAATGTGCTGCATATTATGTACAATGTAGAAAAAATACAGATAAATGGATTCTTTTGATAATATTTGCCTGACGCCGCTCATTTCCTTTGGTTTCATCCACAGAAAATACCAAAGTGCAAATTCCTTCACAATATCCAGAGTAACAGGTTTGTTTATTATTTATCGTTTGCAAAGATGATGTAAGTTTGACGCCGGAGTGTCCATAAAACGTACGTGCCATGTCTGTCTTCCAGTGAAAGCGATTACTTGTGAAACTAGCGTCGCACGGCTGTGTCCCTACGAGAAACCAACACGCCACTGTCCCAGGTGAAGGTCGCTGGTGCTCATGTCTCCTCCACAGTCTCCTGAGGACCCTGAGATGCAGAAAACTGCTACATGGTGCCTCCTGTCCTTACAGGGTGCACTGCCCCCGGAACTGCCTGCAGGCGAATCCCCACCGTGCCCCAGTCATCGGGACGCGGACATACTCAGACGTAAGTCAGCCCTCCCCCTCATCTGGACAGTCGGGAGTGGGGGGCTGGAGTACCTTAAAGCCCCTTCCCCAGTCTCATTTTAGAGACTGTGAGGCTTAGGCAGAAGCTCGTTGGTGGGGGAGGGCTGAGACCAGATAAGAAGGAGGTCAGAGAACAAAAGCAGTACTAGGTAGCATGGAGAAGAGCAGGACTGTGAGACGGACCTTAGCCAGAGAAGTCTCTCTACCCCGCAGCGTTCTTTGTGTATACCTCTGTCCTGCTGATGTGGTACATATAGGCCAGTCACTTCTCGCATTCAGTTCCTTTATAAATACACATATATCTTGCCTTGCCCCTTAAATGAGAGATGCGAACACAGTGTTTACCGCCTCACTTTCGAGAGGTTTATCGGGGGTGATTCATACAAACCTTCTCTTTCTCAGAGGTCCAGCATATGTCGATCAGCCGTCCATGCTGGGGTCATCCAGAACCATTCCGCAGGATATGTCGATGTGATGCCCGTGGACCAGAGAGGACAGTACACTGGCTCGTACCAGAACGGGATCTTCTCCGAGAGGTATGGAAAGTTGGGACTGGCCAACAGCCTTGGGTGGGGACACATGGCCTAATTCTCTGTTTGGCACCCCCGACCTGAGACTAGAGGTCTTACTTGCATGTGCCAGCCTCTGAGCATGGCAGAGCCATTATAGGACAGGACCAGCTGCCCCCCTTAGCTTGCAAATCATAACAAAACCCAATTAGGGAAGTGGCACAACCAAGACCCTGTTTGGACAGTCACCTTGCGGGATGGATGAAGGGCCTCTATAAGGCCGGACAAGCGACCTTGCCACGTCTAACATAACGTAGATAACGTAGCTACTTTGCGGGGCCGTTCCTTGCTTTGGGAACCCTTGATTGCCCCACACACCTGGTCTGGTTCACCGGGACTGAAATATGGAGAGCTGCCCGTCTTGTTTGTACCAATCCTAACTGTATAAAATGCCCCCCTCCCCCTCCAGCATGCAAAATCCCACTGGAGGTAAGGCGTTCAGGGTTTACGCAGTGATCTGAGTCCGAGTGGTGAGAGGAAGAAGGACCTCCATCCATCGAGGGATCTTTGCTTGGATGGAGTCTGGAGATGCTTCATTGCCCTCATCCCACAAGGAGCACCGGATGCCCACAAACTGTCGTTTCCCAGTGGAACAAATCAGTGCCATTTAAAAGTAAATATGTATGGTGAGCTTCAGATTTTCTGATGTACATAGCTGTAGTAGACTGAGAGTCTGCTGTGCGCATCTGTTGTTATGCTTCCAAATACCTGAGCTGCCATCTAGGGGTCATGGGGACCACTGCAGGTATCTGCAGATGGAGTCCCCCTGGACTTCTGCATCAGGTGGGATTTGGACTCTCTGGGTATGGGCTCGTACCCACGGAGATTCAGCCGCCGCCCCATTGGACGGAAAGGAGGGTGGCTTGCTGGCATGATTGTGCCTTAACAATGCTCTGTCATTATTAATATTTAAGTTTTTTACTTTTTTATAAGAGTTTAAAAGGTGGGACATTTTCCGTTTTATTTTTATAATTTCTTATAAATGCTGTTTAGAGGGGGGCGCTGCTGAGCTTTGCGTCATATTTCTGGACGGACTCCTGATCCTGTAAAACTCTTCTGCTGGTTCGGAGGGTTTGGACCGAGGTCTCATCCAGATCCGCTCATATCCATCACGTCATACAAACCGCACCCACACATTCTAAGAAGGCCCCTATTCTCAGATCCTTTACATTAAAACCCTCTAACTCGTATCAGGATTAATGTTCTCTATTCAATAATGGTAACAGTGATGTGTTCATGTTACAACACTAAGCTGTTTGCAAATGTTGTACAATTTTACCTTATTGGCATTTAAAGTCTATAATCACCTGATTTCTCCACGTTTTGATGTGTCTATTTATTTATCCACAACCTCACACATCTACTCAAGCTTTGTTCTGTTTTCATTAAAATATTTCAGAAATCTGAGGTTCCATGCATTAATGACTCTTCGTTCCTCGCTATGAAGATCTGGGCATGTTCTGAAATTAGTTCCTGTTTTCCCACCATCCTGGCTTCCGTCTGACTCGATCAGCTTGTTTATACAACTTTACTTTCCAGATCAATTAAATTATGGCCTCAAAATATGGGGCCTGAGGGGCAAGAGAGAAGCTCTGCTCTGGAGAGAGAGGAAAGGAGACCTCCTGCTTGTTGGCTGTACAGACAAAGACATGCCTTATGCGCGTCGGGTTAAATCTCGCCTTTCTGGTTTTACTGCTGCTGTTCAGCAAGTGGCAGCTACAGTAAGCCTCACTGGCAGGACACAGGCTCTGGGTGCCGCTGCATTCCGTTGGGGCCCCACTGTGTGGTCTGGTGGGACCCTCACATTGGCTCCAGGGCACAGCTATTTAATGTGCTGTAACGCAGTTACACTCGCATGGGTGAAAGTGAGATTACGTTGATCTGTCAGTTTGCGCAACTGAAGAGAAAGAGTTTTATGCTTGCAGAGGAAACCATGGAAACGAAATGCACAAGCTTGCAGTTAGATGAAGACATTGATCAGTATGTGACGCAGTGTGCTTCATTGCATCATTCTTTATTTCAACCTCTGTCCTTCAGCCTCTAGCACTAAACTTCACTACATACTTTTGTCAAAACCAGCTTGCAGTTCTGTCCATTCATATACTTGGATGATAGAGTGTAAACTGGCTGTAGTTCAATACTATTATCTCTAATCCCTGTGCCACTCACCACCGTGCTTGTGAGCAGAAACTCAGAGTTTCTCGGTGGTGTGATGAAGGATAAGCTACAGCTGAACAGGGGATTCGAGGAGTCTCTTACTCCAGATGGGCGATTCCTCGACAGGCTGCTGAATTTCACAGTACAATTGCAGGGCTGGACTGGTAAAATCGGCCCTGGACTTTGAGGTGACTTACTATACATTCTGCCGAGTTGGTGGGGGGGGGGGGCGTTCCCATAATGAGTTTTTACAGCCAACAAACCCTTCGGCCCACTGGAAAAATACCCAGCATGCCAGATGGCCAGTCCAGGTCTGGCCCTGAGACAGGGGGCTGCAGCTCCGGAAGCCAAGAGTGGATGAGGATTACTGACTGGGTGCCCTGGTCTGCAGGAGGACCCCTTATCTGGTGTGACTCAAACCATCATGGAGTCAGACCCTGTCCCCCCTTATAATTGTTTGTGGGGTCTGCAGCATGGACTGGGCTGGGGTAAAGGCTTCGGGTTTAAGTAAATGAAAGAGTTTATTGGAGAACATTAGAACCTAAATCGGGACTGAGTCTCCTGTGTCAAATCAGGCCAAATCACTTCCAACTCAAACACTGGAAATGTACAAATCAGGCCAAATGCCAGTGTCAGTATGAATGTGCCCATCTGACTCCATTTAAACTGTGCCCAGGTGATCAGTCCAGTCAGAGTCAGCTGGGTTTTAAGAACAGGGGCATGTGTTGCCATGGGGATGCTGGGCTATCGCCATGGTGATGTGAGAGGTGCAGCCCCTCGTCATTGTTCTCTTTCACTGACAGTTATACTGTAATCCTGTTGCTAAATCAAACACTTCGAATGACTGAGGCCATAACCCACGATGACTCAGCTGTGCATCGGAAAAAAGATCCCCTGAGAGATCACTCACTGCCCAGAGAATATGCTAGGTATTGTTTAGAAAGACAAGGAACAGAATATAATTTTAGAATTGCAGTTTGGGATCTGGGGCAGTGTATAAGTATTTAGTGCTGCTGCCTCACAGCAAGAAGATGCTGGGTTTGGTCCCAGGTCCCTTCTGTGCGGAGTTTGCACGCTCTCCCCGTGCTCACGTGGGTTTTCACTGGGGGCTCTCGTTTCCTCCCACGGTCCAAAAGCGTGCAGGACTGGTTTATTGGTGAGTCTAAATTGGCCCTGTAGTTATGTGACTGTGTGCCCTGCGGTGTGCTGGCTCCCGCCTCTGCCCATTGTTCCCAGGATAGGCTCCGGTCCCCCCCCCCAGCAACTCCAGTTGGGATTAAGCGGTTTCAGAAAATGGATGGAGTTCTGGATCAGCAATTTAGATCTTTATATCCCATCATCATTCTGACCTTCATGGGGACATTAGGATGTGATTATATGTTTTTTTTCTTTTAATTTGTTGAGTAGCACGCTCTCTGAGTGGGTGCATGTCTGCAGGTGAGCGTAACGGCAGTGGAAATGAAGGACTGTTCCTTAAGTCACTCTGCCTTTAAAACTTTCTCTTTTTTAAGGGTGTATTTTCTTTTCTGAAAAAACTGTCGACAGCACATTAATATCACTGCACTGTAATTGAATAGCCGCCTCCCTTTTCACGCTTTCACTTGCCATCCACGGCTGGCTGTCAGTAATTTCCTGAGCGGCATGCTTGAGCAGATGAAATGGGGTGAAGACACAGTGGCTGTTTAATTCAGCTTTAAAGAGTTCCCTGGGTAAAAAGTGACTCATGTTGTTTTAAGTTATTTTAGTCTTGGGGGCAATTTGACATAGGCCACTGACAGATTTAAGTGAGAATGTAAATTTAAAGTACGCTTTAATTACAATCTGGCTTTCGTGTCAGCTAAGTGACACTGCATTTTTTTTAAGGAAACACTGTCTGTCTGTGTTTCAGGTGCCGTTCTGAGGCTCTGGGTATGGTGGGCATGTGCTCTGTGTGTGTCTATGTGTCTGTATACACCCTGCTGAATACAGATTAAACAAGCCTCAGTTAAATCATTTTCACTGGTTGTGGAAATATTGACTTGGCTTTGCATGAGTTTTCCGGCGTCTAAAGTAAAACGATTTCTGTGTGAAATTCATGGAAACTTGTTACCATCCTTCTGAAGCACTGAGTCTGGAATAAAGTCTGAGCGGATATTATTTGGAATATATCGAATAGTGTATACTAATAGGCAGAGCATATGGCCTGAATCAAAGGGCGCATTCCACCAATTCCTGATAATGTTTCATATGTTTCATATTGGCATGTGTTCTGTATGGTGGAGTGTGGCTCAGTGGGTTAAAAGTGATTAAAAGGTCACTGGTTTATATCCCAGGATCAGCAAGGTGATGTGGCTGTTGGGCCC
>JAODJW010000033.1:20250569-20261215 GCA_026777045.1 Hyperopisus bebe
GCTCAGTGGGTTAAAAGTGATTAAAAGGTCACTGGTTTATATCCCAGGATCAGCAAGGTGATGTGGCTGTTGGGCCCTTGAGCAAGGCTCTTAACCCCCAGTTACTCTAGGGATTATCTGCAGTGTGTGTTGCATTGCATATAAGCATACACTAAACAAAAGGATATAGATCTGATTCCTACAATTCTCACTAACTTTTTTATTTTTTTGATAGCACCAAGGGTTTATGGGAAATTGAAGACTGAGGTGGGGTGGAACCGTTACTTTATGGAAATCCTGGCTTTAGAAGCAGGATTAACAGGAGAATATCATCTTACAGTTTGTAATTCGCTGGTCATGTTACTTTGGATATGGTGTGCATCGCCTGATTTTGAACTTCTCTGAGCTGCTGCTTGATATATATTCTTACTGAGCAGGGAGAACTGCACAGCTGATAGTCCAAGGTTTATGAGATCTGTGAGGTCTACGAGACCCACCTGAGGTTCTTCACCATGGGGATCTCCAAAGTAGGAGTGGAGGGGCTGGCTCTGTGTCTTCTGCATTCCCTCAGGCACTTTCCTCAACAGAGAGGTAATGGGGTACCTCCCCAAAACCAGCACTGATCCATTTGGGTCCTTCCCGTCCAAATTCTGCTGCACCTGTTCCCCCCATGTGATTGACTGGCTCACTGGATGGGTCACATGGGCGGCTCCCCAGTGAACAGCGCCCCCTGGATTTATTATAAGAAAGGGATGCAGCTGAAACTTTTTGCCGCCGTCTGAATGCAGACGACACACCAGATGTGTAATTTAGAACTCCGGCACTTGGATTTTCGGACTGCAGACAGTGATGCTGTAGGTATATGGCCACAAAATGCGTCTGATAGGAGAGGGATCCTGGAAACAGCTGTGAGAGGTTTGACCGCCAGCCATGTTTTGGCGATCGTCACTTTCCAAAAAAATCCGAACTTTTTCGTGGTGATAAATTACTGCGAGAGCCTACACTCCAAAAGCAAACGTGTCATGGATACTACCCAATGCAAGGATCAGTGTGCATCCGCCGCCAATTCCCCCCCCACCCCCACATTGCCCCACCCCAACCGCCAGCCTTTTCCCGCCCCGCTGGCCCGTTAACTATGTCATTGTGGCAACCACTCCCAGAACCTTAAATTCCTCCACTTCCTGCATTTCTGGGATACTTCCCAAGGTTCATTTCATGGCTGATTTTCACACCCAGCTGATGTGCTTTGTACCATTTGCGTGTGGATTTCATGAAAGATGTTGGGAGGGGAGACTTTGTGAGCTACACATCATATCCACCTGTTATTATTTACCTGTCCTGTTTATATGAAAACCAGACAGTGACTGAAATGAGTATAAAGATCTCCTGGAGAAGCTCTGACCGCCTGGAAGAGTTTGAGCAAACGGCACGTACAGTATGAGAAACTAGGCAAGTTGTGAGGCGTTTCAGTGAAATATTTCAGTCAAAAATCACTTCCGGCCTTATAACCGTAGGCATGACTTTTTTGTTTTATTGAAGCCTGATATATTTTTCTTCTGGTTATAAAATTAAGATTCCATTACTCACAAAAGCAGGGAAGATGATGGATGATGCTTCTATGCCATGGAAAAGCAATCATTCAGCCTACCAGCTCTATGCCTGCAAACAATGTGGAGAATTATGCAAAACGTGCTGAAAAAAATTGACTGTTCCTTCTCGTTCCATTGGCTTTAATCAGTTAAGATATATTATACCCAGGCAGAGTTTTTGTTCCCAGATTAAAATAAAACAAAATAAAATAACACATATAATGAGTTAAGGATAAAGTAAAATTTAAATATAACAAATGGTAACTTTTGCATTTGACGTTTCAGCCTAGTAACTATACCATAATAAACCCTATTACTAGGTAAAGCTCTGTAAAATGTAGTTACTAAGTGGACAACTGAACACCAACCAGTTGGATAAATGAACAACGGCGAATGAAAGATGATATAGCTGAAGAAATTACATGTGAACAACTTTGCAACAAATATACAGTTGAACGAACAATAGCTGAACAGTGGAAAAAATACACAATGAATGAATGAGACCCTGGCTATACCTCCCCCGTTCTTTGGTGGAACTCCTGCTCCAATAAGAAAACATCTCAAATAAGAGCAAAAAGTATGAGCACAGCAGTAAGTCCTGGACTGACTGAGAAAGGAAAATGATGTCACCTTGGAAAGGAAAATGATGTCACCTGTTTTTCATCTCCTGCAGATGAACAGAGCCTTTGCTCTCACTAAGGCATGTCATGGCCCATATGTGTTTAAACTCTGGAAGCTGAAGTAAATAAGTTTTTTAGACATAAGGGATCATGGGCAAGCACAGTCATTTTGTACCTGAATTTGGATAGATCCTAACCTTTATAAAATATTAATTGTTTAATGACTGACTTAGTACTGTAGGTCATGTGCTCATGTTTAACACATAATATAAAATCCATGCATAGGATGACCTCAGTCTGGCCCTATAGCTGTCACTGCTGGACAGCCGATGTTCTGTTATCCAGTGATGATGCAGGTGGTTTTTGATGGAAACTGGGAGCCCTAGATTCAATATATAGCAAGAAGCAAATTTTGCTCAGACTTGTGGCTTGTTTTGAGACTTTCAGGCTGGGAATTTTACTTATACAGAAATATTTTGAGGGCAGAATGAAAAGTGATTGGTTCAGAGAGATATCCAATCAGATTATAGAGAAGGTGGGTCCAAGCAACTAGAGGAGGCAGGACCAAGACATCTGATTGGTTATGTCTCTGAACCAATCATTTTTTATTCTGTCCTGAGAACATTTTTCTGTAAGTAAAAGTCCCATGAGCAAATTTCAGCACCTGCTACATGAATCTTACTCTTCCATATGACTCTTAGGTAGGTTCTGTAATTCATTTGTTTGGCTGTGTCTTGTTCAGTTCTAGTTCTGTTCTGCTGGCCCCGGTGTCATTGTTCCAGTCTCCCGGCTCCTTAGTTATTCTTTCTTGAGTCCACTTCTTGTGCTCCTCATTCCAGAGCCATCCATCCAATCAGCAGCCCTGAGTTCTGGCAACTTCCTGTTTCCTGTGGTGTTCTACCTACACTAAAGGACTCAGGCATCGCTGGGCAGAGACCCTGGCAGTGTGGCTGCATTGAGCTGTTTCTTATTGCGTCTTGTCAGACCCATTATAAAATGTGCTGTTTGACCAGGGAACTCCCCGAACCCTTAACAGTCTTGGAAGGAGCATCAAGCATTTTTTACCATGAATGGAAATAAACTTGGACTGCATGCGATGAGCCAAGCACAGACCTGTCAGTGAGCTTTATTACCTTAGCGTATCCCTAGTCAAACAGCATTTGCTATATATCCACATAAAAAGAAACAGTTCGCAGAAAAGTTACGTTTATGTGCCGACACAAAAACAAAGGACTCGTGGGCAGGCGTAAGGAGAACTAAAAGGGGCTTTATTACATCAAAACAAACAGGAACTCAGAAACAAACTGGGACCACGAGGGGTCCAAATGGGAAGACTAACACGCGGAAGGCCACAGGAGGATAGACGTTAATGACTAGACTGGGGTTGACGAGACAGACAGACACTTTTATGCAAAGATTAACAAGCAACAGGCGTGGTTCATTAGGGCCACGTTGGGGAGGAGACTGGAGGGTCAGGCAGACATGACAGCAAGGACATGACAGTTTGGTGAGTGTTTCAAGACTACAGGCATTTGTATGGTATGGATGGTGGCTAGAGGCAAAAGAGGAGATCAGAAGTAGTGTAGCCTGCAATTTTTATTTCTTCCTTTCCCTTATAAAACAATTGTACCTACACTGTACAAAAAAAACTCGCCTAATACAGCCTTCTGGTAGCTGTAGCACCACCTCGTAGTTCACACCAATCACCCTCCAAAAACAAACAAAAAAACAATTAAAATAATTACTACAATAAATAAACACAAAACAGAAACAGACAATATCATTCTTTTGGTAATAAATATGCTTATTATACCCAAACCCTGGAATCCCTCTCTACAAATGGCTGTTCCTAAAAATTCTCCGCAAGTCCCCTCTTTGAAATACATCCTGTGGTTCCATCCTCCTGGTTATGCAGTCAGACTCGAATACAGAAGGGAGGTGAAACTGGATGGTGAGCGCAAATACAGAAGTGTACTTGTAAAACTTCAACAAATGCAAACTGCGTTTAAAAGGCAAATTAATGCATTGTCATGTTTCTGTAAAAAAAAAAAAAAAAAGGGTGGAGTTTGTAGTATAACAGATTGTAGATGCAGGAAGGTCTTTCCTGATACCTAGACCTAGTTCAAACAGTGAGGGAATGAAAGAATTAAAACCGTACAGAAGTGATATATGTGAGTGACACAATAGCGGAAAAATTCAGTGTTTTTTCAGTGATGGGGCCAGCTTCAATGGAATCTCGGTACGCCACCACTCACTCTGTGACAGCGTTTATAAAATGCTGAATGACTAGAATTTGCTTGTGGAAGAGTATAAGGTGACGTTATAATGAGCTCCAGCTTGATGAGTAGATTTACAGGACAGCTGCAGACATAGTGTGAGAAACTCGCATATTCTGAGCATTAAATCCCAGAACTTTGGCCAGTTTTTCAATCTGATCGGATTTTGGATAATAGATTGGATCAAATCTTGAAAATGGGTTGTTCAAAAAAAAAAAACAAAAAGATTCTGAGATCAGGTTAGCTCACATAATCCAGTCCGGGTTTTAATCTATATTAAACCATCAGTTTGCATTGTTTTGATCCATAAAAAAATCTGAATTATTCTGATCCCAGTAGTAGGGTGGATTCAGGGTGGATTTCAGGAACAAAATGCAATAAAACTTTAAAACTGGTGAAAAAATACAACATTTGCATCCTGTACTGTATACATTTATTTATATTTTGCCCTGGAGCCATTTCAGTAATAAAGTATACATGAGGCACACTGAAGTAAAAAAAAAAAAAAAATTCCCTCATAAAATAATCCCCCAAACAGCCATCAATTGCAAACAAAACTAATACATGTAATTTGAATTCTCATTCATCACTGCATGTCAGTAACAATGACACAATCAGTAAGGAACACGTCACAAGTAGTCTAAGATTAAGTTTATTATTGTCAGCTATTGGGCATTTAGCCTTTTTATGGTTGTGCAATTTCAGATACAGTAGTGGCTGTGGTTCATGGATGCTATACTAGTATAAAAAAGGAATCTGGTCGAGGAAACCTACGTTGCATTTTTTTCACAAAATTTTTGCTTGTAGACCACAGCGTTCGTGAACTGCAGGTACCACTGTATAATGTAGACATGAGGCACACATGTCTACAATATTCCACAATGTATTTGTGAATAACATCCATCCATCCATTTACCAAACTGCTTATCCTTTTGTGAATAACATATATTTGTATTTATTTTTTAGTTGCTGGTCAGGTGAGGAGGTCTGATTGTTTAAAAGAAACTGTAAATAGAAAGGAATGTTTATATTATTTTATTGTGCCATTTACTGTTTCTTTGGGTAACAGCAACTAAAGTGACCCGACACTGGCTGTTCTACATGTTGTTCTTTGCAGAGTTAGTAGCCTTCATTGTAGTATATATAGTCTGATTTAAAACACTGTAGTTCTGAATTTGGTAATCTTGAAAAGTTTGTATCTGGATCATGGTAATCCAATCCAATTTTGCTTTGAAAAACTGTGACAAAAATAAGATGGATTATGCGATCCTTGATGCTAAATCAAGGAATTTGCAAAAAGTGGATCATTCTAATTCAGATTACACTGCACACTTTACGAAGAAACAGACCCTGGTTTCAGTATTGAATTACATAAGAAAAGATCATTCAGGTTATATAATTATATGATTAATCAATACTATATAAATATCACCACATGAATATGAAAATAGTTTCTAATTACCATACTCTGGCCTTTAAACTGAATGCATTATTTGTGTTTTTTTTTCCCTGTGAGTTCTTTAAAAGACCTTAAGGTAAGAATCACTTTTGGATGCAAAAGTACAAGCTGGCACTGGCTAGTACAACAAACGGCCGTCCTGAAATAACTATGCATCAGAATGGGAAAAAGTCACACAAGGCCAGGAATTAAGCTAATGACAGGTGTCCCGTAACTGGCACATGCACAAACTGTTAGTCAGACTAATATTACTGCAGTAAAATGAAAAGGCTACTTGTATCCATTATTATCAGAGATGCATGTAGTCAGTGGCCTCTTACTGTCTGTTTGTTTTTGGTGGTCCCACTATGTGCCCTTACTGCGCTCGAGCACGGAGTGGGGAAGCAGCAGCCAGAGCCGAGGAATCGGGTGAATGAGGATTTATTAAATGGGCGACAAAACAGGAACATCGAACAGACGTCAGACTTCAATGACCGGGCTGGGGAAAACATACCTAACGCAGACTTAAATACATTGAACCACAGCTGTATCAGTGCCCAACTCTTCATTACAAGGAACGGATGTAGTAGTATTTGTAGTAGTAGTACTACTACTAATAATAATAAAAATAATAATAACAACAATAATAATAATGATAATAATACCTTTCACATCATCACCACATCATCTGTAAAAAGACGCGACCCTGAGGCCCTTGATCCGGACGCCCTCCATCCCCTGGCACCGCCTAGAAATTCTGTCCATAGAAGTTGTGAACATAATTGATGACAATTGGTCCAACACCCTCCAGGAACGAAGCTGAGTTATTGTTGGCAATGGGAACCAAACTCCCGCTCTGTTTGTACAGGGATCTGTTGGCCCACCGCAACGGACCCCATACCCCATACTGCTGGAGCATCCCCCACAGGACCCCCCAAGGGTCACAGTCATATGCCTTTTCCAAGTCCACAAAACACATGTAGACTGGTTGGGAAAACTCCCATGAACCCTCCAGTACCCTTGTGAGGGTGAAGAGATGGGCGATCCTCATCCTCCCCCGGAGCCCTACCACCGAATAGCTGTTTGACTATTTCAGTGACCTCAGCCCCAGAGATGGGCAAGTCCTCCTCTGAGTCTTCCAGCTCTACTTCCTCTGAGGAAGGTATCAGTGGGATTTATGAAATCCTCAAAATATTCCTTCCGCCGCCCAACTATATCCCCAGTTGAGGTCAACAGTTCTCCATCCCTACTGCAAATATCATTGGTGAAGGCCTGCTTCCCCCACCTGAGTTGCCCTTAAGCTGCCTGAGTCTGACCAAAAGTCCTTCTCTGTAGCCTCACCAAACTCCTCCCATACCCAAGTTTTTGCCTCGGCCGCTTCCCGCTTAGCCTGCTGGTACCTGTCAGCTGCTTCTGGAGTCCCACAAGCTAACCAAGCCCTGAAGGCCTCCTTCTTCAGCCTGACAGCTCCCTTTACTGCTGGTGTCCACCACTGGGCTTGGGACTTGCCGCCACAACTGACACCAACAACCTTTCGGCCACAGCTCCGCACTGCCTCCTCAGCAGTGGAGTCCCGGACATTGGCCCAGACAGGCTCCATGTCCCCTGACTCCCACGGAAGAGAAGTTCTGCCGTAGGTGTGAGTTGAAGATCTCCCAGACAGGGGCCTCCGTCTGATGCTCCCAGCACACCTTCCCTATGTGTTTGGGTCGATCAGGTCTATCCAGCATCTTCCCCCGCCATCAGATCCAAATCACCTCCTGGTGGTGTTCAGTTGACAGCTCAGCTCCTCTCTTCACCAGATCCAACAATGTGATTACAAAACCGATCATTGAACTGTGGTCTTGGGTGCTCTGGTGGCAGGTGCACTTATGAACCATTATGCTCAAACATGGTGTTAGTCATGGACAAACTCTGATTGGCACCAATAACAGATCACCGCTCGGGTTACGATTAGGCAGGGCATTCCTCCCAATCACACTCATCCAGGTGACATTGTCATTACCCACGTGAGCATTGAAGACCCCAGCAGAATCATGGAGCCGCCAGACAGGGCTCCTTCCAGCACCCACTCCTGCATTAGCTGACAGGGACATCCAGAGGTCCTGGAACCAACAGAAATGTATGGAGGCAGAGCACACAAGCCACACTCAGTCCTTAAATACCATGAGTGTAACCATCACATTGGAAACTCTGAACATGGCTGGACAACCAAATATACCCAGAGGTTTTACCGCACCAAAAAAAGTGACTCTCGTCCTAGGGGCGTCAGGGGCATGGGTACCCTCGCAGATTCAGGGGCCCAAGCGCTTGATAGGAGCCCTTGAATTTGTCAAATAATACATAAAATTGGACAGGGAGGGCCCAAGGTGACATTTTCTTAGGGGCGACAGAATTTCATGGTACACCACATTAGAAGAGATGACATCTGTTCACAGAGGACCAACTGACTAAAAGGGTCCATTAGGTACAGCTAAATGCACCCAGAGCACCAGAGAGAGTTTCTCTCTAGGTCAGAAGAGAAACATTGTGTTCGCAGAGGACCAGCAGTGACCAGTAGGGGGCAGCTCCCTCTCCAGAGAAAAGAAATGTGATACCTATTAAAAGCTTCACTTTTCTACAAGCCCACGATTCCTGGCTACACAAAGTAAAGCGACTCTTATAAAACAGCTTAGGACAATATGATACTGTTAGGGCAAACGCTTGGGGGTGGGTTGGGGGTGGGGGGGGGTGTGTGGGGTAAACGCCTCAGTGCCCCCTGTGGTCGTTCAGTCTGCTGTGGATCTGGTCATCAGATACTAGCTAATTAAAATAATAATTTGAAACCTGTCATGGTATTTTTTTACAGTTCCCGGCAGGGCATATGTCCTTGTTTAAAATCATGCTTCGTTACATTTTACTGGCTCCAATTCCGAACAGCTTTTGAATATCTACCAGCTTACACTTTGCCTTCTGGAGGAAGATTCTGCTTTTCTTCTGTCTGTGCAGGTTCAAGTTTATTTGATTTTTCTCTGTGTGTTGTTCAGTAACAGTTGTATTAAACCACCACATGTCGCAGGGTAGCAAAGGTACCCAATCCTATTGAAAGAAAATTAAAACAAGCGAGAAATGGAGTCAATCCTTGCGGTTTAATGTTTGTTTAAGTAGCGTGAATTGCAGGACATGAGTTTGGATATGGTATAGTTATACGGTAAACAGAATATTGTTGGAGTAGATGGCAGTGGGTCTTCCACACACGTGGATTCATGTGTTTTTCGTGTGCAGCGCCCCCAGGTACATGGAGTACTGACCCCTGGATGCCTGCAGCTCACACTCAGCTCACAAACAGCTCTGCTACACCTTTGGAGTGTAGTTATAGCAACAAGAGCCAGACTTTTGTCAGGGAGATGAACCAAAACATTACCTGCAAAAATGTAATTGTCTCATTGTAATTCACTATTTCTGCAATTCATTGGAACAACGCGCATTAAACTAGTAAAAGGAGTGAATGGTCCTGGACTGCTGGGAACAGCATGGTGGTCGTGACTTCAATTCATTTCACCACCCTCTAATCTGCATGGACCTGAGATCTGCCACTCTTTTCCTTCCTTTGTTCAGACAGACATTAAAAACTGCAAACAGTACTTTCGCAAAAATACAGACATTTCGGACGCCTGCTGTACCAGTTGCAGACTATTGGGCAGGTGATGTAGCCTTTTCTGTGATTTTCTTCTTAACCTTAAATAGGTCTGAGCCAACCTGGATCACCCACAAGCCTCACATCACAGGAGAGAAACAGCATTTGGGGTGGGGTGAGCCGGGGGGGGGACATCACAAGCCACAGCATCTGGCTCCATCTGCTGGCTATAGCTTGAACCAGTGTTGGCTCTTTTCAATTAGGGTCTTGTTTGTTATGGCAAGAACATTACCAGAATGTGATCACACTATCTCAGGAGGTTTCACAATTTGGCAAGGCAGCCCCAGCATTGGTGCAGTCCCATGTATCATCTCGATCTTCACTTCTGAAGGATTGGTTTTGTCCTGAAGTCATGCCAGAGGGAAGCGGGAATCTTCCAGATGCTGAGAAGAACCCCAACATTGGTCAATTGTACCTGGCTTATGCTCTGTTTCCAAGGATATCTAAGTCCTTTGGTGTTCAGCTATTATTGATACATGCCTGCAAACGTGAGCTCTATGATGTTCTAGCATCAAAGCCATAGCAAAACCTCACCCAGATACCATCAGGGGTTGTGGTTCTCCTGCTACACAAACACTGTATCAACGTTAATATAACTAAACCACCCCCTTCGATGAACAGCAAACATGAAAAGGCATAACTAAAGTCTATGTAAAGCCCCTGCTGATTGAATCACTTCGAATAACCATCATGCCTTAATCACTGATGTACTTAAAGAAATGAGTGCAGAGACAGCATCGGGCCTGTTCACCAAAGGAGCTAAGGGACACACCTCCACTGGAGCTGAGGGACACAGTTCCTCCTGGAGCTGAGCAACACATCTGTCATGGACCTGAGGGACACATCTCCTCCCGGGGCTGAGGGAAATATCTCCTCCAGTAGTTGAGGGACACACCTCCCCCTGAGTTGAGGGACACATCTCCAGGAATGTATGGACACACCTCCCCTGAAGCTGAGGGACGCATCTCCTCCAGAGGCTCAAGGACACATGTCCCTTGGAGCTAAGGGACACATCTCCTCCAGAATCTTGTAGACACCCAACCCACCGCACCCCACCGCCAATGCTCT
>JAODJW010000033.1:20265836-20280081 GCA_026777045.1 Hyperopisus bebe
CCCCCCCCCCCCCCCCCCCCAAACACAGAGCTGCTAAGTTTGACCGGCTGCTGTCTGTGTAAAATATTTTTGCTCAAGTAACATGACAACTGAGTGATGAGGCTCTTCTGAAGCCTGTCACATTTGGCATGAACTAAATGCATTTAACCTGCCACTGCTCCACCTGCCCAGTTTCCACTGCAGCCCAATGAGACAGAGCAGGCCGGCCCACTGGTTCCCCACACGTCTAAAACATGCAATCTATCATAGAGCCAGGCGCCGTCCAACCTCTGATGTGGCTGTATGCGTTTTCCATTTTATTTATGTGTGTGACTCAAGTCTGCTGTAATGTATCAAGGCCAAGCTATCTGACGGGGAAGGCGGCAAGCACTGTGATTATGTTATGACTTCCCCTGCAATGTTTCCATTGTAAATTATCCTACACCGTGAAAACACTTTCACAGAATCGTATCTCACATGGATGGTCTGCCTGTTAAGAGAGAAGCCATGGTGACCAGCAGGTGGCAATGAACACATTTCTTTTTTGCACAGATCTAGTTTGAGGTTCCCAAATACATATTCCGTGCATGAAATACTGACATGCTTTTCAGCAGCCCAAGTGCAGTCTTACTATTAAAAGCAAAAACAAGGAAAACTTGACTGTCATGCAATTAAATCTTTAATAATTCATTAAATTAAATTGTGAACCATGGAAATTAGTCGAGTTTTGTAAAGAAGATAACACAAAGTAAGGCATTCAGGACATGACCTGTATTTCCACATGATGATTAAAAGTTGCCAGCAACTGCTTAAATATTAATAATATTATTAATTATTAGTTTTATTTTGTGTCACCTGACAGGCCGCATGGAGATTCTTACAGTGATCTCCACCTTCTGGCTCTGTAAATGAGAATAAACATATCTCTCCTCTGGCTAATCTGGTTTCCGTCCACAGTACGAGACATGCAATTCAGATGAACTGGGGTCACTAAATCTCCTCATCGTGTGTGAGAATGTGCCCCGTGATGGGCGGGCCGAGATGTGCCCTGCGATTCCTGGTATAGGTGACCCTGCACTGAATAAGCCATTATGGAAGATGGATGAATATGTGACCTGATTCAGAGACTGGAATATGAGCTTCCTGTACATCTCAGCCAGGTTGATAACACTCATATTTCTTTGCCTGCATCTGTAATTAATTCTGTTATAAGTAATGTATCACCAGGCAGTGCAATGGAAAATCTCTTAATGTTGTTCCTAAACATAACCTTAAATAAATGTATAATGTATTTTCACATTGAATCTACTAATAAAATAGTAGATGTTTTCTCCTAAATAAATCAAGGTGGTTTCCCAGACATTAATCCATTCTCAGCAGATAGCAGTGTGGGGATAGGGGACACCTAATGACATGTACGTTGGTGACAGACAACAGAGAGAAACCAGGCTTCCAGATTCCAACGAGATTAATAAACGGATTATTTCAACATGTACAACAGAGACACAGTTGATGCAGCAAATCTGACACGCCCCGGATATGTAAATTTCCCGGGAGAGATACTGGAGTGTGACTGTTTACTGGGGAAAGTGACTCTGTGAGCACAATTATCAGAGAGAAGACAGTAAAAACACACATAGATGCCTTCTCACCTTCCCTACACGCTGTCACACAAATACTGTAAGTGCAGCTGCTCCAAGATGTGGGGAAAGAATATCATAAACACAACAGGGTTTCTCAATACAGCAAGGCTGCCCAAATCACGCAGTTTTCTGTAACACTGTGAGTCCTCTGAAGTACATCATTTTAATCACGAACTAATGCCAATCCAGTTTCATTTAAGTATCCATAATATCTCATCTAACTCCTGTCCATAAGCTTTAGCATTACTATTGCAAGGATTAACTGTTTTGCTGTAATTTTGGCTCAGTGAGATAGAACAACTTTTATTTTTGCCACTTACTAAAAGATTGTACATTCTGCTTCAGCTTCAACTTTTTAAATCTTGCAATCTAGCAGATTCAATCGCATAATAGCACTACTCTCGATACACAGTCACCTACATGGACCTACAGCATACAAATCACTGACTGTCCTGCAAAAACCATGTTTCCACATTGACATGATGAATAAAACCAGCATCAAAATAAAAAGCTAATATGTAAACAGTCAACAGTGAAATGTTAAAGAAAATATAATAAAAATTTAATTTAAAAAAAGAACTAAAATTGGTAACATTTTACTTGAGGGAGCACAAATAATGTAGCAATACACTCTTAATTAATGTATTAATTAATCATAAACTGATCTGTCTGCATAATGATCTATGTTCATTAATCATTAATCAAACACAACAGATCACGTATTTCATGCAATTGTTGTATTTGACTATGATCCATTATTGAATAGTAATTGAGGTACTAGGTTACTTATGCCCCCTCAAGTAAAGTGTTACCCTAAAATCTCACAAAACTGCATATGCATTTTTAAACGACAGCTTTGACATTTCATGTTTTCTTGTGTAGACTGGTTCATCCAGCATAAATGACAGTTTGTAATAACTTAAAACAAAAACTCAGTAGACAAAACTAATATATCCTCCTGAGACCCCACCCATTCATTTATGTCCATCGTGGTGGACATTTTGTTTTTGCACCTATCTTTTCAGTGATGTAAAGAAACATTTTTATTCCTGTGGCACACTAAAGAGGACATGCTGTGAAATTAAAAACAAAAATAAATTTGAAAAAATCTAAATTGTAAGATGTCTTATTTCCTCTGAAGACAAATAACCTACAATTGAAGAACACTTTTTTCCTTGGGTCTCAGGAGGATATAAGCAAATTTGATAGGTAGGTATGCAAAAACTGATTGCATCATTTACAAGGCTGTTATGGCCCGAATTCAGTTTATATTGAGCAGTTTTAAATGAGTTTTCAGCAATAAACATGATCAAGCTCAAGTTTCACACTGTAACCAAACAAAAATAAATTAAGGAAAGTAAAGTCAATGGAAGCGCTTTTACATTTCTCTGAAAAATGAGGTCTGAAATGACCTGGCTTATTTCCATAATATGGGTCTATACTGAAGATTACTTGACCTACAATGACAATGAATGGATATGAGTGAAATGCTGCTTTAGCCTGTCAGACTGACCTAAAAATATGCAAAAGAATCAATGTTAATAAGAGGGCTTATTGAAGTTTGTTTATATCGCTTACCGTAAAATGCTTGCTGTATTGGGAAAAGCAGATTTTGCAAAACCATTCACCCAACAGCTTGTGGCTATATGAAGTCAGATAATAAGACAGACATTTCATTTTCCTTTACAGGAATCAGTGCATTGCATTTTGGCATCAGTAAATCAGCTCGGGTGATGAAGCTGATACATTATAAGAGGTAAATAGCTGGATAGATCATAATGAAAACAATTTGCAGAAACGGTGTCAAACAGGAGAGTCACGGCCAAGACAACAATGGCGATAAAAAATGAAGACATGAAGAAAAACTGAATCATGAACCAGCAGAGATTTTAAAAGCCTGAGACTGACACAAAGGCGGTAATGCGAGCAGGACAGAGCGGTGGAATAAAGCCACTAAGAAGCTCCCAGACAAAGACTTACACTATGGTTACAAACTCATAATGCATAGTAACGATAAGAGGAAGATAACCTACTTTCACATGAAATCCCCATCTAGTTACACGGCCACGATGCACTGGGATGCACAGTGAGTGGTTTGTATCAGACTAATCTGATAGTATTTTTCTGTAGACAGACATGATGTTAAAGGTATTATCCCTGCTGATGTATCCTCGCAACAGGGCCATGAGCACAGGAAATCACAACTTTTAAGTACCTTAAGTCAAGCTGATTACACATTAATCTTGCATTTATTCATATTCATTGGGGCCAACCATGTGGCACACTTGCATTTTTAAATGACTTTTATCTAGCACATCAGAGCAAAACACATGCAAAAGTATTTTTAAAGCAGTTTGGATTTGTTCGGCGAATGACAGCCCACCAGTAAATGTATTTGGTAATGAGGACTGAGGTTTTGCCTTGAGGTGGAAAAAGAGACAATTTCACAGTGCCATTTTCCCATCTGACAGCTGTCTATATTTTTAATGTAACATAAAGTGGCAAAAAAAGAAAGCTGAATTATACATAAGAGTGGCAAAGTGGGGCATTGCTGCTGCCTCACACCTCCAGGGTTGATGGCCTCCCATGACCTTGTACTAGATAAATGGCTGGAAGACGGATGGGTGGTTATGTGTGTATATATGCATAATATATATGGTAATGATAAATCACACACACAAGGATAAACATGTATACACGACTTTCTATATGCTATACAGTTACCTGGCAACCTTAAGGAATCAGACATATTTTTAAAATATTTAAAAACGAGTTTAAGAACACTTTAAACATGAGACATATGGATGTGGGATTTCGTCAAAACGAGAAGAAAATGAATCTTTTTTGCAGAGCCTCTCTCTAGCCCTAGGCATTACAGTCTCTGCGTTACGAGCTAATATGCTTTAAAATTTCAGGTTGTCAGCTCAAGAATTAAGCCGAAGCTGTTTGAGTCTAGGCTTTGAGATCCTCCCCCCCCGCGCATAATGCAGGATGGTTTTGTCCAGGAAGCATCGCTTTAAATAGGCTGAAGGACTGACTTCCCCTACACTCGGATGGGACGGGCCATCAGAGCTGGTCCTGAGGTCCGAGGCAGGACTGAAGTAGGAGCGGCTTTGTGCGTGGACACGCACCTCCAGGCAGGCGGCTTGCCGCGGCAGGCAGGGAGGTGCCGGACATGGCCTCCAACTTCAATGACATCGTGAAGCAGGGATACGTGAGGATCCGGAGCAGGAAGCTGGGGGTAAGTGACGGCTCACCGGCACTGGGCACGCGACTGTGCGGTGCCTGACAGGACGGAGCGTGACTGGACAACGCGCGACAGGACGGAGCGTGACAGGTCGAAGCGCGACCTGACAGTGTCTGACAGGACGGAACCTGGCCGTGCGTTTCAAAGGAAAAAAAGAATAAAAAGCCACAAGTCTCGCTTTGAACTTATTGTTACTGTATACTTACTACACCATTTAAGAAATTGCCAGCATATCAACAGTGTTTGCTGTAGGTGTAAATTTGCGAGAGAAAATAGCTTCACATTTTTATATAGAGTACTGCGACAGTTACATTAGTACATTCGGCAGCTTGGTGTGTTTTAACTATGGTGTTTAGAACTTTTAAGCAGCTTGCGAGTTAACGTTTATGCTTATTTTAATTTTTAAAGTTATTAAAAATTGTAATCTGAAACAGTTCATTTTCAAGTTATATGGGTGATAATTTACCATGGGAACCATACGGTAACCATACATAAATGTGTGTATGTATGTGTGTATTTCCACATATATGTTTGTGTGGGTTTGTGCGTCTGTGTATTTGTATGTGTCTGTGATGTGTGTGTGATTGCGTTTGTGTGAGTGTTTGTGTGTGTGATAGTGTTTGTGGGTTTTTATTTGTGCAGTACACCTGTTACTTTTTAGCTTGTGGGGTTAGGGTTAGGGTGTTTCAGGTTCCCAGACCCCCCACAATATAAAACTCAATATATAAGAACCCGCGAAGGCAATAAAAAATAGCCACAAGTCTTGTTTTGTTAGTTTTATTTTAGGTTTAGGAGGTCTTAGGATTGTGGTTATGCCCATGAATGGAGAGTCCCCAGAATGATAGCAATAAATGAAGTGTGTGTGTGTGTGTGTGTGCGTGCGTGTGCATGTGTTAGTGTGAGTGTCTTCTGTACTGGAGCATGATGCCTGATTTATCCTTGGGAAAATGAGGAAACCAGTTTCTGAGCGCACTTTCTAGAAACTTCATGGGGCCGAAGCCCAGCTGTCGATTGCAGGGTATTCATGTTGTGTGAAGATGTTTTAATGGCCTGAGGTTGTGAGCAGCATAGTGCAGCACATTGGCGAACCGGGGAGCCATAGCAGCATCCGCCACATTGAATTGTTTTCGAGGGAGGAGGTGCTTTGCTTGCCGTCGTGCCAAATTCGTTGGTGCAAATCGATGATGCCAACTTCTTAAACACAATAATGCCTGTGTAAAAACAGACACTGGTGATTTGCTGATGGCATGTGCACAGGCATTTAAATGTCGTGTTCTTGCACTGGATGAGGCAAAATTCATTTGAAGTCAGTGTTCAGATCTGATTGGAGTGTAAAAGTTTATTTTAGTTATTTAGTTGAAATTTAGTTAAAGAGAACCCCCCCCCCCCCCCTACATGTACACACATTTTTTCCATTTATATCTTTGTGAGGATCATCCATTCATTTCTATGGGAAAAACCCTAATCTCAGAAATGACAACTTTTTAACCCCTACCCAGCCGTAACCATAAGTAACCAAACAAAATACAAGACACACACACACACACACACACACACACACCAGACTACTACTATGTTAATGGCTGTACAGCGCCAGATGAATGCCTTAGCCTCACTCAGTCTGTTATCTTGTCAAACAAGACGCTGGTCTATAAACCCCAGCAGCAGAACCACACAGAACAAGCCAACCGCCTTCCTATTAGCAATATTTTTGATAAGAAAAAAGCAATCGCTTAACATTTGCTGGGGGTGTTGTAAACAGAGTAGGTGTTTTCAAGCCCTTGTTGCCTCCAGTGTTGTGAACTTCATGTAAATTCCATCTGAATGTGTGGTGTTTGCCAGTGATTTGTTCCTATTTCATAATCGTTTGTAGAAGACAGCTGAAAACAACCTATTTATCTGCTGAGTCGCTGTATTATGCATGGAAAAATGCTTGTGAAAAGTTATCCTGTGTTATACATATGTTTTTCTAAAAGGTTCTGAGAGCATTAAAGGTCTTAGCTGTTACTTCATGCCGATATATGTTTTATCTAGTAATTGTTTTTTTAATTTAAATTTCAGTAAACTTTGAAAGTAGTATTTGGGTTCAGTACTTGATGGTGTTTTTATATGCATTGGTTTTTAAACTCATAAGTCTTACATTTTTAAAAGTAAATTTGTGTGAAATTCAACGTCTTTGTGACATAATCATTTATTGATTTTGAATAGAAATGATGTATCCCATCTGAAGCAACTGTTCCACAGTTACATGTATACTGCAACAATAAAACAGCAATGCAAGCAGGAAATCCTCAGCTAATTATGAGCTCTGCCTGAATCCACAGAAACAAGCGGGCCCACATCATTTTTGAGATTCAGTGTATTACAGCAAATTACTGGGGAGAAACAGAGAGCGGGGAATGAGAGTTCTGCCTTCATGGACTGATGCAATGTTTTCATGATTCATTCTTTCTTAATGAGTGGCTGCTGAAATCAGCTCATCCAAAAATCTTTAAGGTAATTACTCAGATTGCAAGGCCAATGACACTATAAATGGACCGAAATGGACCACAAAAGGCCTGTTCTTTATAGCATTCCATGAGTTTGTAAAGTTCTCGGGTTCATTGTATTGTACATCAGATTTTCTGATTGTTGGGGGTTTATCTCAGAGTTTATCTTCAAGCCGTTTATGTCAAGGTCTTCGGCTGTCTGATGATTATGACAGTAGATAGGATGAGGTTACAGGAGTGGCTTAAGGCCTGCTACCCTCTTACTCAATCAGTAAACACCAACATAAAGTATGTAAACACATGTGCAGTCCAGGTGGAAACAAGCAGTTGTTTACTTAAATAGGAATGTTTTGTTTCAAGGTTCAAAATTATAATACAGACACTCCTTTACTTCCGATCTTTAATCTTTCAGACATACGAACAAAGAGGACTGTAAGTCCAAATTGTGTTCATTGGGCTCCCTTTTCCTGTCTGCAACTTCAACTTTTTTTTCTGCGCGCCAATTCTGCCTAGTACAACTTCTGGCCGCTACTCCCACCACGCAGCAGCGTATCTTGCGTACTCCCAGCATCCTAGTTCTTAGTACTTGCATATACCCTTAAAATGATGTTGAATAGTGACTTGCAAACATTTCAAGTTATGAACATCCGTTCGGAATGTATCTCGTTCTTAAGTAGAGGAGCGTCTGTATTTCCAGTATGTTTTTTTTTCATTTTTTTTCTTTTAGCAGTACAATGCACTTGCATTCCAGTGTGTTTTATGAGTAAAGAAGGTCACTCTGTGGTTCAAGATCAATCATCTTGCAGTGAAGAGAGAGGTGTTGGTCCACACTTAACCCCAAGCACTCATAGGTGCTTCCATATTTTAAGAGATGGCAAATGTGTTTTTAAGTGTTTTTATGTGGAAGCACAAATCTGTCTTTGTCACATCTCTCTCTCCCCGTTTCTCTTTGCGTCACGTGACTGTGCTCTGCTGTCACTGGTACTCACCCACATGGCAATAACCCAAATCTGACTGTAACATCATCTGCAATAGTATTGAAGTCATGGATCAGAGGCTACATTGAAGTTTTATTACACTATTCGTCCTTATATGTATGTCATTGAGGTTTCTAACTTTGTATTTTGTGTGAGTATGCTGACTTGACTGCTGAGATCATGAAGTCAGAGGTACCTCATCTCGCATATTTTTGGGGATAAGTTAATAACTGCTGATTGAGCGTTACCAGCTTTCCTGTGTACAAAGTTGCTTCCTGGGGATTGTTCATTGAGAATGTGTTATAATGGTGAGGGTTTTTGGTGCCAGCAAACTGTAAATAAATATGGCAGAGATGAGTAGTGAACAAAGAGGTATTGTGTGCATGTGGGACTGTTTCACATTTACCGTGTCCCCCGTCCGCCAACATCAATAGTGGCAACATTTAACTCTCTGAAACGCCTGAATGAAATTCAGAAATTTTCATTGCTCAAGGTTTTAAGAAGCAATTAGCAGGAAATTGAACTGCAGCATAATACTCAAAAAGGATGTCTGGATAGCAATTTTGTGAGAAACATGGGGGTAGCTTTATTCATCTGGCCGACATGGAGAGACTTTAGGTGATTTATCCATCCACCCATCTTCCATAACTGCTTATCCTGTACAGGAGTATGGTGACTTTCAGTGATATATGGTTCTGTTCATTTGGAATGCAGGAAAGTTGCAAATTTATCACCAAATTTATCAAACAAAATTATTGTGCCGCAGGAAATAGCAAAAATTGTTTTATTAGTTGGTAGTTTTGCTAGGTTCCGTCAGTTCTAGACGAATTCAGAGACAAGCTGTCGATTTCTTCCTCTCCGTTAGGGCTACACGATTTGGGGAAAATATCGAATCGCGATTTTTCTGACAGAAATTGCGATTACGATTTGATTTGCGATTTTTTTAATGTCAAGCTTTAGTCCAATATTCAGTGTGTAGTAATTTTAAAACATATGACGCAGCATGAGATACCATCAGTATTAACTGGTCTATATTCTAATGCAAGGATGAGAATTTAAAGATGTGATGTGTCAAGTTAAATAAAGTAATAATGAAAACAATTGCAGCAAGAAGAAAAATAGCGATCTTGCAGGTAACGCTGATTACCCTCCTAATAACCTAACACTAGAACCGCCTTTTCCCACGCCAATGAACAAGCAAGAACTACTTCGGTGTATGCATGCAGCCCTTTTGTTTGCGCCATTTTGTTGTTAGCTGGTGTTATTAACACTAATAACACTCAAAAAACCATAATGTTCATAACAGAGTGGCTGTTCTGTACTGAAACCGTAAAGCTGGAAATTTTTAAACGTAGTATGCATTTTATAAAATGTTTAATAAATAGAAGTCGTTCATTTGTGATTTCATGTTCGTCAAAGTTTTCGCTTTTTAACAGCTTTATACGCTTATTTTCTATACAAATCAATTCAGGTGAAACAAAAAATGTACGTGTTCATGGTTGCAAACTCTTTCAGACTTACGGCAAATCTATATTCCATTCTGAACTTAAAATTAACTGCATCAAAAACGTTATGGCAGTTTGCAAACCCTACAGACTATTTACAAGGTAATAAAACTTACATACATGTAAATGTGTGTACGTGCAGAACAGAGAACAGAAAATCTCACTCCATGCATAGCGATTAAAGTGATCTATTCTTTTAGTATTTATGTTAAAGCAAGTCTTTTATTATTGTTGTGGGATTAATCTTTGGAAACACTTAAATTTAATAAGCACAAAAATATTTGACAAACACGACTGTATTGTGGGTTTTACGGCTTTTTTGGAGGTCACCAACTCCGCTGCTGTGAGAATTACTGTCTGTCTCGTTGTTTTGATGGGTTAGCGGTATACTAATGCTATTGCCTATTAACAAAAACCAAAGGTGTGATACGCTGAAGTATATTGCACGGCATAAATTTGTAAAACTATTCTCACAACAGTTTTAAACCCTGGGTCCGACGTGCTGTATAATGTATATCCTAATATATAATACTAATCGCGTTGTTTCAAATCGCGATTTCGATTTAAAATCGATAAATCATCCAGCCCTACTCTCCGTTAACCTTCCTCAGGCCATAAAGACATTAATTGTATTGCTTACCTTAGATACTTACCTGATAAGTTGTTAAGTTACTTGCGATCTGAGAAAAAGGTAATATACACAATGATATGTTAATCATCGCGATTTTCAATGTATTAGCATCCCGCTAGTAGCTAGTTAATTTGGCCGTTTATAAGTGTAACGTATTAATTGTGTATTGTTTAAATTGTAATATATACATATATATGCAGATGATGTTACAGTCAGATTTGGGTTATTGCCATGTGGGTGAGTACCAGTGACAGCAGAGCACAGTCACGTGACGCAAAGAGAAATATATTATGTGTTCAGTTTCACAGTGTATCCTTTAGTAAACATCTCAAATGGCAAGATGCTTCCTGGATATTTATTGGAGGAGCTATCTTGTTAGCTATCTGTCAAGCTAAAAACTGTGTATTAACATTAACAAGGACAGAATAATTATCATCATATTGTTTGTCACTGATCCATTAGAAGAAACTAAAATGTGACATGGAGCCTTTAGAAGCTGACTGATTTAATGTATATAATATATAAACTTGAGGTATAAATTGTACCATAAGTGTGTGAGAATAGTGTTTAGTATAAATCTTCTCATCCTTGTTTACTTCACGTCTTTTCCCATTAACAGTCTTAAATCAAAGACATATGTGCCTTGTTTAATATAAAGTCATTTCTACAAATGGCACTTTAGCACACATATGCTTTATTTCATAGTGTTTTTAATGTAGCAAACAATATTTCATACAGTATGTTTTTATATAGCCATTGTGAAGGAAATATTCAGTTTTTATGTAATCAGATGAATTCCCACTGAGATCTGTAAAGGCATCAGAGCCTCCTGCTGATGCTGATAAATTGTTCTTCTGAGCGTACGGGAACAATATTACAAATATTATTCTCAGTGAAAAATGTTTTCCAGTTATACAGCAGCTTGCAGGAATTAATCTTGCCCCAGTTCACAGCTGAACATTTTAAATCATTGATTTCTGCTGTTCTTAATTATCAGAAAAGCTTTTACTTTAAATGGGGGACAAATACATCAGCTGTTTGCATTGTCCATGCGGATGAAATTGATTTGGAAACATGAACGGGAGGAGGTGCTGGATCCTGAAGCTTTTCCATGAGCTTCCGTGCTCTTCTGTACCATTATGTTCATTTTTGCAATATGCCATCGATCCCGTGGCTCTTGTTTTGTGGGTGTTGTCTCTGCTGACACTACAAAAAGAGGCTTTTCTTCCATTGTTATAGACTTTCCATGGATTAACGTGCACTCTACAGACTCTATATAGTAGAGAAAGTTTAAGTTAATCCTCACGGAATGAATTAGATTAATCCTCAAGAAACCACAGCATCGTTTCTCTAGTCCTCAGCACTTTTTCAGTTTTGGGCTGAGGCCTCTTTGTTTTGTTTCATCCCATTTAAAAGGACACTTTATTCTTTACATGCTACGTGCAGTTTAAAACGATCATTTTAAATGGGGGATTGTATCAATGAAAAGTAAAGCATCCTTGCTGCTTTGGTGTGTGAGGTTTAGTGCAGTGTGGGTGGAGGGTGCAGGTTTCCTACAGCTATTAAGAGGATGCACTGCTGTTGATTTGGGGAGAGGAGCCCCTGGCTGGGCAGCCTGGCATACGGCTAGCCTCCTGCCGCTAAATTGCGATATTTGAAGTCCAGTTAAGGCGTGGCCTCATCGCATGCTGCTGAGTGTTTTACTGCATGTGCCAGAATGCCATGCTGGATCAGATGGGGGGTGTGTGGGGGGGTGCGATTCACCTCTAAATCCATCCGGAACATCTGTTCCAGACATCTGGAAAAATGGGAAAAGCTTCCCATTTTTTGTGCTGGTGAATAATCTTCACAAAGTTTTTTTTTTCCATTTATTAAATTAATGCAAAAATGTCACACAGGCCGCGATGTATCTCTTTGTCCTTTTTATTGGAGGAAGCTGTTTCAGACCCGAGTGGCAGCATTGTGATTTTAATAGACTGTAAGTTATTGCAGTGTACATATGCATGCAGCATAGCCACTTTATGAATACATTTAGGTTATGGCTACAGAGCTGGATAGTAATTCTATCTGGGTTATTTTTACAGCAGGGGCTTTTTAGCTTGCTGGTCCAGCTCTGATCTCCGCATGCCTGTGACCCTCCCTCTTTTGGCGGTGGATCTTGGTCCAGCTGCGTGATGGTGTGACTGGGTCACGTCTCTTGTCAGGCATGTTTTAGGGCGTGGATCCTCTTTGGTGCCGTGCAGCACCACTCCAACACTGCAGGATCACCACCCTAGACTGAGATTCGCTTTCATGCCCCCCCTAGTATCGAGCAGGGCTGGAATCGTGCCACCATTAGGTCTGGGTGCTGCCTTCCCAGGAAGCGATGGACTCTCCCCTCATGTGCGGAAATTATGCAATAAAAACTGGGGAATCGAGGCTGTGTAAGCTGAAGACAGCTGCAGAGTCAAAATCCTTTTAAAATGTCCTCAGGAGTTAGTGTCTACTCAGGAATGGACCAGGGTACAGTGCACTGCTGAGCTGACTGTGTGCAGTACTGTACCCATCCTGACAGCATCCCATAATAAAATAAAACACTTACTGGAGACAGCAGAGGGTGGCTGAGTGGCTCGGCTGCAATTCAGCAGTAAATAGGTCACCATTGTGGACATCTCTGAAATTAGCATCTTTTCCATGCAAAATCTAGTTTCTGCACCCTCTGGAGCCCCTTTTTTGTTTTTCTTGGAACAATTCTACACTTCTGTACCTGAAAGTATTGCTGTATTAATGTTGCGCATGAAGCACATCTGAACGCTGATCGGTGACTAACACTAGCTGGCCTCCCCCTCTTGCAGCTCCTAGCTGCTCCGCTGTTTCTTTACTGAAGACCTCGATAGACAGGGGTGGCACTGGTCCTCTCTGACGTGCACAATGCTCTCTGAAACTCCATGTGATGTGCTGACAGGACTGAGGATTATTTATTCAGAAAATTAGGGATCATGAAAAAGAGCTTTAATCTCTGTTTTTGTGGTGAAATGTTTTCTGTGCAAATATTATGACAAACTTAAATTATAATAATGCAAAATGTTTAGCTTTTATTGTCATTTATTATGAGAGATTTTAGATGGAATACATGTATACTGGGGGCGGCATGGTGGTGCAGTGATCTGTTGCTTTACACCTCTGGGACCTGTGTTCAAGCCTCCACCAGGGTTCCGTGTATGGAGTTTGCATGTTCTCCCAACGTCGATGTGGGTTTCTTCCAGGTACTCTGCTGAGGTTTATTGGAGTTACCAAATTGCCCGTAGGTGTGCATGTGTCAGTGAGTGGTGTGCGTGCGTGCACTGAGATGGGCTGGCACACCATCCTGGGTTGTTCCCTGCCTTCTACCCGTAGTCTCCAGGATAAGCTTTGGATGACCCTGAATAGGACACGTGGTTACAGAAAATGGATGGATGGTTGGATGGATGGAAGACTGTGGTGAAATACCATCCTCTGCAGTAGAAGCACAATTCGGCAGAGCGCACGGACACTTTTTGGAAAGTGTATAGATTTTGCCTGTTCTCTCTGCTGTAACCTTCCATGGGCAGCCATGAAGTATATCTGGGATTTAACTAAAATGTGACCCTAGTATAAAACTTTTAGTAACACTTCACATTAAGGATGTTAAGGCATACATGCATGATGTTTATGAATGTTTTATGAATACTTAATGGACACATTATGAAGGTGCACTGAACGTTTTATGAATGCAATATAAAAGCATTATGAAGGTGCAGTTAATGTAAAGCGTTA
>JAODJW010000033.1:20292525-20325686 GCA_026777045.1 Hyperopisus bebe
ATATTTTGTTATAATACACACAGTGGACCTAAAGTTATCTGAGCAAGCTTCACAAATTTAGTTTCAGTGCAGCTAGAATTAAAAGCATGTAAACATCATTCTGCTAAATGTTATACTGTGTTTGTTTTTATAAATCATCAGCTCACATGCAGTTTCCCCCCTGCCTATTTTGTTGTTTTCCTGTCTGAACCTCAGCAGAATGTTTCTTCTGAACGCCTTATGAATGGTCACCTGAGGAGGCCAATATGGAAGACAGCACGGAACAGCCATGTCCGCTTTGCAGAGCCTCTCACCCTTTGCCCTGTGCTTTTGCTTTGTGGTACAGCAGTTCTATTTAAGGTGTTTTTTATTGAAAAACCTTCACTCAGAAGTGGAGTAAGATGAGGCCACAGGACTGCTGCCTCATGCGGACCTGTTCGATGTTTAACAGGCTCCTTTGGGAGGCTTCACATTTCACACTTGAGGTCATCTCCAGTATCCTACTTCTCGGTAAAGATTTGAAGTAGGACTCATTATAGTAGACAAAGCCTGCTGATGTCTACCAAGACATACAAAAAAAACAATTAAACTTTTGTTCATGCATTCTCTTTTAGGTTCTAAAGGAACTGTATGTACAAATAGGCTCATGCAAATTTTACTTTCAGAAAAATGTTTTGAGGGAAGAATGAAAAATGATTGGTTCAGAGAGAGAGAACCAATCAGATTGTAGACAAGGTGGATCCAAGCAACTAGAGGAGGTGGGACCAAGACATCTGATTGTTGATCCCGCCTCCTCTACAAACTGATTGGTTGTCTCTCTGAACCAATCATTTTTCGTTCTGCCTTCAGAACATTTTTGTGTAAGGGAAACTTGCAAGTTGTAAGTAGGCATGAATAGGCTTTCTTGTTTTATGGAAATTATACTTTATTACAATTATGATACATTATAAAATAGTTGGATTTTGATTTCTGAAAATCAATGTATGTGGATTGGTAAAGTTTACTGTAATTTTCAGAATTGTGCAGGAATGATATGTATAGTCATTACAGAGTCATGTCACAGTGTAATATATCAAGCTCATTGGGCTTAAATAGTGGCGCAGTAAAATTATGAAGCATAAAATTATATGAATAATGAACTGATTATATTAAAAAGCAGAAGTAAGTGAAACATAAATTAATGGAAATGATGTTCGCAACAGAGGTCTGTGAGAATGTTGTGAACTCTATCGTCAATGAAAAGCCCATTAATCATGTTAATGCCCTGCAAAACCAGCGTTAATAGCACAAAAACCCCAAAGCAGGAACTTTTAAAACTTGAACTTTACAATATCGCTTTAACTGGGAACTCATTGTGCATACTGACCTTTTTAAGTTTTTGCAGATTTTTACTGTACTACGCGCAAACAATGATATTTCACTGCAGCTACCCCTGGGTTCGGTATTCAGACACCGCTTTCTGTTTCTCCAACTGACACCAGAGGAAGCTTAGCTAAGCCTGATCCTTGTGCTGCCTCATCCTTATTGGTCAGCTCTGGAGATTAATGCAGTCATTCCACATCCTTTTTGGATAGCCATAGAGATTAATGACATCGTCTCTCATTCCCACACAGTAGGTAAAGAAGGTTTCTTCAGTGACGTGCACATGAGTCTACTTAGCGGAAAAGGCCGTCAAGCAAATCACTATCTGTACAGACACTCTGATTTATCAGCCAACTGGCTGATTGTTAGGTTAGTCCTGCATCGAGGATGTGAAACCTTGCGTCAAAATGTCTCATGAAAATTTTATGGGATGTTTAGTATCACTGTGGAAGGATTTAACATCTGTTTTTGGGCATTCATATAAAGTTTGGTGACACTAATCTGTCCCTCTGAATAAAAACTATTTGATCAAACTCCGGGCTCTGGGATGCAGAGGATCGGCTGAATGATCCACGACTAATCCCCCCACATGAAAACGACCATTCAGCGTTTGCGACACAAAGATAATGTTTCTGTGAGTAAAACGTCCTACTTGGTGAATAAATACACATCACGCAGGGTGAAGTATTCATCCACATTCTTCCACATGAGGTGTCATGGATCATTGCCCGGATAGGACTCTGGCACTGGTTCTAGTTGGCATGCTGTGGGCCAGTTCCCGAGTCCACGGGCCTTGGGCGGTCTGGGATTGGTCTGACCTGGTGACCCCTATTCTGTGAGGCCATTTTCTTTTTTACAGGATGGACATCAATTAAGCTATACTTTATGCTTGGGTGGTGCCAGAACTGCTCCAGTTCAGTGGCTGTGTTCTTAGAAGCTCCTGCTGCCAAAGCCGTGCCCATTACCAGAGCAGCAGTCTCATTCAGTCACCATGTGCTGCCCTGGGTGAAGAACAAACCCCATCCAGCCCCCTCCCCCCCACAACGCCATGATCAAAGTCTGACCGCTGGTGTGGTAGAAGAGGCCCCCGGTACAGACACTGAAAGTGGGAGCATTTGTTTGTACATTCATGGAACCCTCACAAAAGGCCGCCATTGACATAATTATTAGGCGAAATCCGAGAGACAGGATCAAGGCCGTCACCGCATCAGGTTCCTGCTGACGGTGTGATATTGCATCCCCACCGTGGAGTTTGGCATGGGGGACAGTCATTCTGCTATTTGATCATCTCTGCAGGGTTGGATTTACTTCCAATATGCAAAAATGGCATGTTCTTTATCTTCACATTCTCTTAGTTTACTAAATTATGCATTTTAAAAAATATTTAAATAATCCTGCAGATAGATAGGGTTTAAGTCAGCTGTTACATTTACATGCACGTTGCAGTGGTGCATTTTTTCTAAACCCAGTTTATCTGTGACTGTTTTAAGAATGTAGTGTTTTCAGAACATTAAGAAGTGTTCAGCCTTAACACACTGAATAATGTTCACTGGCAAAGTGAAGGCTGTCCTTTGGGCTTTTTAGCCTAGTGTTCTTAGCTCAGGTGTGTGTTGAATAGCAAAATTTTGCAAACTTTGCAAAATTAATGCTGTACCTAAGACCGGTGGATCGTATTCAGTGGTGGGGATCCAGGCTGTGCAAGGCATGACAAAGTGCTCCCCCCAGAATGTTACTTACAACAGCCAGTAAGGATTGACAGCAAAGGGGCCTGCTTGGAACATTTCCAGAAACCACAGTACAATTTTAGCATAAATTAATTACAACAACCTTAATTACAACAAAAGCATGTGTTTTACAGCAATATGACACAAAGCTGAAGCTGGGTTTGCAGATAGCTTTGTGTGCTGGTGGCTTTCTGTGCTCTCCTAGGCTGTGAGGGGGTTTGGATCCCATCCCAAGCAGCACTGGGCACACCTTGGAAGCAATGCCAGTCACAGTACCGCAGGACACACACACATATAGCAGGCACAGATAGGCTAATCTGCAGATTGCAGGAGGCAGACTGTGTGGGGATGCAAACTGCATGCATACAGAGTAGGGGCAGGATTTAAACCCAAACCTGGTGGTGTAAAGCAGCAGTGTGACCCACTAACCATACATGTGCATTTTTTAATAAATTGTAATGGGTTACTGAGTGCTGTAGTACTGTCTGGGAAGGTACCTGAAATGACTGTAGCCTATGGGGGCTTTATGAGCAGGTACCTGAAATGAATGCAATCTATAAGGGCATTGTGAGCGAGTACCTGAAATGACTGCAACCCATGAGGACATAGTGAGCAGGTACCTGAAATGACTGTGACCCATGAGGACATCGTGAGCAGGTACCTGAAATGACCACAACCTATGAGAGCATTGTGAGCAGGTACCTGAAATTATTGCAGCCTATGACGGCATTGCGAGCAGGTACCTCAAATGATTGCAACCTATGAGGGTATTGTGAGAATGTACCTGAAACGACTACAGCCCATGAGGGTATTGTGAGCTGGTACCTGAAATTACCGCCACCCATGAGGGAATTGTGAGCATGTACCTAAAATGACTACAAACCCATGAGGGTATTGTGAGCGGGTAACTGAAATGACTACAGCCCATGAGGGCATTGTGAGAAGGTACCTGAAATGACTGCAACCCATGATGGTATTGTGCGCATGTACCTGAAATAACTACAGCCAATGAGGGAATTGTGAGCAGGTACCAGAAATGACTGCGAACCCTGAGGGCATTGTGAGCAGGTACCTGAAATGACTGCGACCTCTGAGGGTATTGTAACCGAGTACCTGAAATAACTGCAGTCCATGAGGGCATTGTGAGAAAGTAACTACAGCTTCTAGTGGGACCTGAGGTGTTGGCTATTGTGTAGGTGTTTGTTATTTCTGCACTGCTGGCTGTTCCTTTGGCGCAGTGTGTTTATGTCACCAGACTGATGTAGCTCCAGTAAACACTTGAGCTGTCTGTGTCTTAGGAGACAGATGATGTGTAAAGCTGTTTGAAGCACCAGCTCCTGGGCTTATAGCTACAGGCGCAGTTTTCAGATCCTCTGTGATGCTTTACTTCACTTATAGAACATATAAATAGTCAACTCTAGTGCTGGGCGATAAAACGATCTCAATTTTTTATCGATAAAAACGGACGATCTTGATGATGAACAATAATATAAAACTCGATCAACCAAGTCTGCTCAGTTTTAGAGAATGCGCTGAAACAGACAACTCGATGGCCTGTCGAGTAGCGGTTTACTAAATGCCAGCACAACAGCCAATCACTGACGACGTTGTAATTTTGCCCATCGTCCCTTAAAGAAGCAATGGGTGGGTTCGACTAGGGCTTGGGTCTGTCTGCAGCTGACGTGACGTGGAGCGAGATCTCCCGGCGGCTGCAGTGACTGCAATAGCAGCAGTGCCAGAAGGGTGTAGATAAAGCTATACAAATATCACCTGCATGCACATTACTTCTTTTACAATAACCAACTCCTGATCCAAACTGTTAGCAGTGAAAAAATAAACTATTGTGTATAGTGGCCCTGTGTAAAAACATAGCTGCCAGGAAAAAGATCAAATACATGTATTTCAAGGATTCAAAGTTTTTATTGTCATGTACAGAGTACAATGCAATTCTTACTTGAATGCCTTCTTCACAAATTATACGATTAAACAAATAAATCAGCGCAACATTACATTAGCTAACCATAAATAACTTACGGTACTGTTAGAGCATTTATGTAATTTATTTAAACTTTATTTTACCAGGTAAATTAACTAAAAAACTAGTTCTCACTGCTTTACGTGTTTTTTGGGAGAAATAGCAGATAACACATCGGAACTTCCTGGGATACAAGCGTCATGCGTGTAACTAAACTCTTCAGCCAATAATGGCAAAGTTCTGTCGTTACGGAGGCGGTTCCAGTTTGTGCAGCTCAGAGGTGCTGCATGATCTGTCTTAATTACGTCGCGAGGATTTTGTACCATGTGACATGGTGACGCGTGGTAATGTTTTTTAGTGCCGGACAAAAAAACCTAACCATGATTTGGCATTTTGAATAAGTGTTTTTGTTTGGTTTAGATACTTTTCTACCTCAATTTAAAAAAGTTTTTAAGAGACCAAGAATAGAGGCAGATACTTGTTGCAGTCAGTTCTGTCCTGCTTTATTTTATAAATAAAATGGAAGTTTTGCAGTTTGTTACATTATTATATGGTTTTGGTCATTTGAGCTGTGTTTCCTTGAATACTTGAAAATCAATAACCTTTTATAATTTTAAGGGATTTTTGCATGTAAACAGTAAAATTTGTTGGAAAATAAATATTTCTTTGCTAATATAGTTTATTTCAATGTATTCATTCTATTTGTCAGAATAGGGTTATTTTTATTATTATTTTGATCATTACTTTATTACATGGAACAGCATTGTGAAACTATAATATTGATAATTATTGATATCGGTCAATACTGGAAAAAATACCGTGATATTTTTTTTTTGCCATATCGCCGAGCTCTAGTCAACTCTAACCATATACTATCATATGCAAATACAATTTAACATAACAGTGGTTTTTGTTTCGGGATATAAACTTCTTATAGAAGAGGAATGTAATCATATTAATACTTATTCATATTAAACTGGACTGTGTTCGAAGCACTGTGGATAAAGGTATTATTATCTTCCAGACACATCATGTTATGTGTATAGAGTCTCCACCTTGGTAAACTTGAAAGACATGGTGCAAGTATCAAAGCTGTGTTGCTCATTATTCACTTATTTACTGAGCAGAGGATTGATTGCCTTTGCTCCTTTATGTAAATAAATCTTTAATTAATTAGGGTTGTGGTGGGAGCCTCACTGCAGAGGAAGGATGTATTTACTCTACACTGGCTCTCAATGGCAGCAATGCATGCTAATGGCTTCGGCTAGCACAGACTGCACTCACACCCGTGCACAAAGGGATAGATTTTATTTGATGAACTGGGGGGAAATAAGGCCTTATTGTAAAATGTGGATTCTCAGCCGCTTTCATGCCCTCTTCGCATTGACCAGTATCAGATGAGTGAATAAACCAGGACTGTATTTGCTACATGTTGCCATCTCTGTGATACATCAGCTCAGCTGTAACAGTGTCTTCACCCTCATTTTACAGATAACGGAGCTGCACAGCATCAAGAACATCATCCGACTGCCCCGGGAGACAAAGAAACATGCAGTGGCCATCATCTTCAATGACGGCACGGTCAAGACGTTCGCCTGTGAGTCCGGTAAGCAGCCTCTGTTGAGGGAGGTGTGTCTCCAAGGAAAACAGACGGAGGATGAGGGTTACGGGGTATCGGAGGGTCAGGCCGTGCATGCCTTCATACGGCCATCCCTCCGTCACGCTGAACGCAAAGGCACTGGGCCACAGCGTGGCCCGGTCTGGTCGCTCCTTCATCTGGCGAACTTGCTTGTGAATTCCAGGCACCTGTTCAAAAATGACTCCTGTGTGATGCGATAGAGGTGGGCCCTGAATACTGCCAAAGGCGTGGGACATAACAGCTGTATCAGACGGCAGAGGCAGAGAGGCACCAGTTGTCTGTTTCTGGATCTGAATGAGGGTGTTTGGTTTTAGGTGTTGCTCTCCAGGAATCACCATCTAGATATGTTTTAGGCTAAAGCCAACATGTACTGGGACACCAAATGGGTGACAGCCTTAGGCATTTGTCTAATTTTTAAATAAGATGTGCCCAGAGGTTCATGGCATGGGAATGAATAATATATGGGGGCAGGGGGTAGAATATTCCAGAAAATTCTGTCTCCTGTAATATTACAAAAAGAGGTGCATGCTTGTAAGAGTAAGCTGCAGAAATAACGTACAATCAGTGTTTGTAATGTTGATCATGCCTGGATGAAGACAGGTGTGTCTGAAAACGCGTTTATCACTGTGCATCTTGAAATAGCCTCTGCAACGTCTCCTCTTCAGTACGATGTGGAGGGTGACGTCTTATGGCTTTCGACAGTGACTATCTATAGCTGCATTTACACAGTGATACATTGAGCCAAACATGTATTTTAGTGTCAAGATTGACATTTAGCCTCTTTGTCATAATTTTGCTTAATCCTTAATTCCATCGTTACATTTCTGGGTCTGCAGTTGCAGTGCAGTTATATTTTTATTTAATTTTCACTTGGACTCGGATATTGGTGTATGATATGAAAGAGGTGTCTCAGGTCGACACAATACAGACTATTTGATACAGGGTCTGGGAAAAGCCGCCATACACAGCACAGTGATTTATGACACCTTGACTGAGTGTTTTTCTTATTATTCGTCACTATAAACCCATTCACATGCTGTGAAGCCTCATGTCCAGTGCTTCCAGAAGTTGGTCCCTGTGTGCTTATATCCTGACCCCCTACCTGTAGTGTTAGTCCAGTTTCATGAGCTGACTGTCAGACACAGCCAAGCTAAGGGTTCTCAGCCTTAAAAAGCGAATATTTCTCCAAAGTTACTCAGTGTACAACTTGGCATTGGACACCTCAGGGCTGTTCTGATGATTTGAATATGAGTCTTTGGTAATAAAAACCTCATTCTCTTGTGTTTTCACTTGTTAAACTTATACTCTTCTCTGTTATTACAGAGTAGAAGCATATACATAGGCGATATTACAAACACGGCGAGGGGGTGTGATATGTACCAGTTCTGTAGATGCCAGTACTGATGTGCATGCGAGCTGGGGGCCTGTTGTGTGGGTCCTGCGTACATCTAGGACCAGGTGATATGGAGGTGTGGAAACATTGACCTAACCACACGTTTGACGATGGAGTTCTCTGCTTAAGTCTTGTGGTAAATTTCAGAAGATGGGGAAAGTTGCTTCTCCTGCATGGTGAGTGCCCCCCTGCTTGTCTGGCCCCCGCTGCTGGCATCGTTGCAGACCTGCAGCCATCCGGATCTGCAGACATATGGAGCTCCCTTCGCTCAGATGTCCCCCACACGCGCCGGCCGGACCTTTGGCATGGAGTTCCCCTCCAGAGGGAAGCCGTGTCAAGCTCACTGTGTGCCAGCGCACTCTGGGAGTGTACACTGCTGAACTGTGACTGAATATCTGTGTGAGTGCGATATTCCACATTTCTGTGTGTGTGTGTGTGTGTGTGAGAGAGAGAGGGATGTTCCATCCAACTGCATGTGTGTGAGATGTTACACCATACTGAGTGCGTATGATGTTCCACCTTCCTGAGAATGTAAGATATTCCACCCTACTGAGTATGTGTGTATAAGATGTTCCACCTGACCGAGTGTGTGTGTGTGTGTGTGAGATGTTCTACCCTACTGAGTGTGTGTGTACGATGTTCCACCCTACTCAGTGGGATCAGTCTGGCTGTGATAGTGGCTCCTTTTGCATCCAGCTTGGCATAGCCTGTATCGTTCCCATCTTCACCTGGACGGGAAGTGTTTACAATATCCCCGTCCGGCAGAGCCCTGTATCCTCAGGCCACCCTGCCATGTTGCTAAAGTGATTGTTTATCCAATTTTCCACTCAGTGGGTCGGTGAGAGTGAGAGGTCAGAATGACACAAAGGTCATATTTTCCGCTGCTACATTTTGTGGCTTCTGCCTCAGCGGCAGGTGCCAAACACCAGTGTTTACAGGGAACAGCAGACTCACACGGAGCAGAAGCACTGGGGATGAGGCACAATGCTGCAGCATCTCTTACAGCTGAGTGTGTTGGGGACCGAAGGTGTTAGCAGGTTTGTATAGCATTAACGTCACGGCTCTGAGGGAGGCTTTTAGGAGTCCGGTCGATTAAAATAAAGACAAATAAATCAATCAGGGGAACAATTAGCTTCCGCTTCTAAGTGCCAGCGTCAATATTGCTTATACTGTACATGTCAAAGTGAAACTGTTTATTCCTTAAGTAAGGCTGAGGAATATCAGTTAACTTTCCATGTCGCTGCACCTTTAATTCTGGCATTTTTTAGGAAACACTTCTGTGACAGATGCTTTAATCCAAAGAGACTTGGTGTGTAGAAGTAAAACACTGACGAGGCTGTCAAACCAAGCAACTGCATGCATCATTACACCCTATAGAGCGCTCCTAATACTGAAAGTACATTCATCACACTTATAAACTAGGCCAATCAAACAAAATACAGACCTTTAAATCTGTGTTTGATATGAAGTCGCCTGACATGAAATTTATACAAATTGATACAAATTTGTGTGTTTGGACATCACTGCTAAGGGTTGTGGGAGATGTCATGGCCACAATGTGTGATGTGCTGTGAGGACAGAGGAGCACCCAAAAATTCCTCCCTACAGGAGTCAGAATATTTTACAATCCTGCAGCAGCTTGCATTCCTAACTTTGCTAGTGTCATTGGGAGGATCTGTTTGATGGAGTGTAATTATTGTTCTAGGAAAAGTGAATAGGGAAAAGGGAGTTAATTCTGTCTAGCAGAGCAGAGTGCCTTTTAGACATAGGGTGGCCATTTCTTGGTTTATTTTCTACATTTCATAACCTGTATACAGAGAAAAGGGAGGGGAAGCACGGGCATGTGAATGGACATAACTCTGGGCTCAGCTGGGGGTTCTATTAAAGATCAGGTGTGCCTGTAGGCAATGAGAAGCCAAACTTTAGGCCATGGGATCTCTCCACACGAAGCAGTGACCAAAAGCAGGTCACACAGAGCTAGTGGGCTGGATAATGGGGTTAATGGAAGGTTAGTGAAAGATCGATAGGCAAGTGTGGAGAAAAAAAAAAGGTCAAGGCTGGACTAGGAGAGAATGAGCTTTTTTAGACTGATGAAAGAGAGATGAGTGAATGGGAGGGGGAGAAGGAGAGGGTGAGGCAGCAGAGTGTAGGGTGCGACCGTCCTCACCGGCGGGGGCCAACTGTGGCATGTAAAGCTCAGATGCATGCAGTGCATCGGGGAGGAAGTGGCAGCCTGACCATCTTCATGGCTGAATGCTGAAATTACTAAGAAGAGTCGACTGTGAGCTGGTAACAGGGAGTTAATGAAGAGGTTTATCTGGGAAAAGTACAGCCAAGGCTACCTGGGGCTTGACACAGTGACAGGAAGCTTAGCAGGCACAGGACAGCCGGTGGGTGATATTTAAGAATGGTGAGGGGGGGATACGGTGTCTCCATGCCGATGGAGTAAACAAATCCAAACCTCTACCAAGCCGAGGAGATGTGTGGGTGAGTCTTGAGAGGTGATGGCCAGGAAGTGAAGAACAAGGCAGGGATGGGATGAGCTGGAGTTTAGCCTCACCCCCACCACATGGCATCTCCAGAGGCCTGCAGAGATGGAGGTCTGCAGCAGTGCTGTGTCCTGTGTCCCGGTTGATGGGTGTGCTCGCTGGACACATGTATGGCATGATCCGGGATGGGATGGGTGACCAAAAGGCCCTGAAAGCGGGGACTGGCTTGTTGCCTCACGGCGTCATCTGCAGTGAGTCCCAGGGTCCTCCCTCCTTTGCCTCTGTGGGACCAGGATTCCTGCATACAGCTTTCCGTGGAGGATCGGAAAGGAAGCTGTGCTGGTTGTCACCGTGGCCTGTGATTCCCCCCATGCTCCGCGGCACAAACAGACAGCTTCACCTCCTATATATATTCCAGACACCTCTGGATTATTCTAACTATTAACTAGCGGCTCCAACTAAACTGCAGCTCTCATTAGATGCTGATGGTTCGATCTGCGTTCATTATACCTAAATTAGGCCCTTAATCGAAGGGGCGTCCCATGGGAGCAGCAGGAGGTGGGATTGCATCTTCTGGCTGTCATTAGCGGGGCTGGAAGCATATGCTGTTAGGGTGGTGCTGTCCTTAGGGGTGGTGCTGTCCTTAGGGTGGCTGTGATGCAGGCGCCTTGAGAAAAGCAGGCAATCTGTGCAGTGAAACCACGCATGTTAATTTCTCAGTCTCCTTAAGCTGATTGATGAAAACCTGAAGACAGCTTCCCTGCTCTGTGTTCCGTATGGATGAGGATGCCTTTCCGTTTGTTTCCTCTTCTGTCTTTCCTACTGATAGCGAGAGCTGGATTTTCCAGAGACGCATAAATCTGAGCACACCACCGCCTTTCCTTCGCGACCGCTGTGCCCATCGTCATAGTTACGGGTTATTTGCGTGGAGTAATGATGAGCATGAGCTGCAAACTTTTGAAATTCAGATAACAGGTGAATAATGAGCGCATGGCCTGTCCCTAATCATACTAATTATGATTCATAATTAAAAAGCAGAGTCTTGGCCTTGGCTGGGCCTTGGAGAGGTGAAAAGACCCACAGAGATACAGCAAGGCCCCTGCACGAGCGCGTGCACCCACTGCACCCGGGCGAATGAATCTTCGCAGACGCCTTGCTGTGCTTGTTCCAAGGCTACGAGGATGTGCATAATGGACGCCAGTGCTACTGTGTCAGGCTGAAACGAGGCCGTGTTCCTTTGAGAAATAACATCCAGCTTCAAGAGGTCTGCAGAGCTCATCCAAAGGAAGTATTTTATGAAGTAAAAACTATCAGGCAATGTATGGAAATGCAAAAGGTTCTACATAGCTACCTCTCCTCCTTAGTGGGACAAACAGATGTTTTCATACAGATTTCCATAAGCATTTTATTTTACATTCTCATGGGAAACACCTCCAGGGCAGAAAGACTGCATGGAAGCCACATGAGGAGGCTTTGTTTGAGGGGCACCGTTTGACATGTAGTGCCCAAACCAGCTGACCGATACGGGCTGTCTTTTATAGCACACTGTTTCTGAATTTCTCATAGTATCGTAATATCACTGCACCTGTGAGTTCAAAGCTTTGCCATTGGCTGAAATTCCTCCAAGACTTTTTATGACGCACAGGAGCTCCTTGCATTAGCAGTATGATTGACCTCTCACCTTTAACTCTTAGGTACTGTGTGACACACATGATCTTCAGGGGCCCCGAGACTGAGTTGTGAACAAGTGTTGATTATTTCCATAAGTTGAATTATGTACTGCCCATTATTCCATGGTAATTTTATTTGACATTTTTCTTTAGCCATCAGGTTCAGTGTAATCTTTCCAGTGGAATAAAAAGAGGAAATTGTTCCACTGTTTTTAAATGGTAACAATACAAAGGAATTATAGAAAGAATTTAGTTCTTCTTTTTTTAAAAAAAATTGTAGCATGGCTAAAAACTTAAACCTCGATGGAATTAATAGAACAATGACCCAAGGCATAAATGATAACAGAATGTAATGTTGAGTTTTGAATTCTATTATATTTTGGGTTTTGTGATAACAGCCATTATGAATTCCTACTTGCTATTCATTATTTTTTTTTAAATAAACCATATAATATATATTTTTTTATTTTATATTGACTGACAACAGATCATTCACACGTTGTTTTAATTGCTTGTCACTCCATTTATTATATTAACTGTCCCTCAGTGACTTTGCTGGGGAAACACTAACTGTGTGTGATATGTCCCTGACATCTATGAGCACGGCACATAATGGTGTACTAGTCACCCCTGTATGAACTTAGTCATCTTTTTCCTCTCACAGGTCAAGGGGTCAGAGGTCATTGTGCTCCTTGTGCTCAATGCTCAGTGGGCTGTATTTCTGTGTGCTCTCTGTGTTTGGTTCCCTGACCCACCTGCTCTCTGTCTCTATGTGGTTTGTTCTCTGGATCAGGATCCCTGACTCGCCCGCTCTCTGTCCCTGTGTGGTATGCTCTCTGGGTCGGGATCCCTGACCCACCTGCTCTCTGTCTCTGTGTGGTATGCTCTCTGAGTCGGGATCCCTGACCCTCCCGCTCTCTGTCTCTTTGTGGTATGCTCTCTGAGTCGGGATCCCTGACCCTCCCGCTCTCTGTCTCTGTGTGGTATGCTCTCTGAGTCGGGATCCCTGACCCACCTGCTCTCTGTCTCTATGTGGCATGCTCTTTGGGTCGGGATCCCTGACCCTTCCTTTCTCTATGTCTGTGTGGTCTGATGTCTTTGTCGGGAACCCTGACCCTCCTCTCTGTTTCTTTCCCTGTGTTTTCAGAGCTGGAGGCTGAGGAATGGTTGAAACTTCTCTGCGTCGAGTGCCTGAGCTCCCGGCTCAATGACATCAGCCTGGGCGAGCCGGACCTGCTGGCAGCCGGCGTGCAGAGGGAGCAGAGCGGTTAGTGTTCGGTCATGTGACCACCCCCGGTCATGTGATGATGAACAGCCTATAAAATGTGTTGTCAGGGTATAGCCGCTCACGCATTATAGATCATGTGCCAAAGGTGCATCAGAGTTTCCGATGAGTGGCACAGAGGATCTCCACATTTTCATGTAATGAAGCTTGTCAGGGAGACGGACGCGACCGCAGCGTTTAAATGGCCTGAAACAAGCAGAGCTGCGTCACACTGAGGCAGAAATCTGCAGCCGTGCCTTTGCTCAGAACATTAATATTGCAGTTTGGGGAGGAAATGGCTTAAGAAATGAAAATCAATAGCAGCTCTACTGGCGCCAGCTTCAAGGTCACGCTCTCGAGGATGCGTGAGGCACTTTGTGGGCGTCCTCACTGCTCATACTTTTTATTTTTATACATTTTGCTACAGTATTTTATTTTGGACTCCATTAACAGCCACATTTGTGGCTTCTGTCGCTGACCTGAAATACCATGTACAGTCACAGAAATGTAACAAAATTACAGCAGCTAGATTACTAATTAAAATTAGGGCTTTTAAATAGATCTCATTCAGGGTGCCCCCTTGCTTTGTGCTTCGTGCTTCGTTCCCTGAGTGTCCTCATGGCTCTGTACTCTGGATGGATGGATGGATGGATGGGACAGCATGGTTACTCGGTGAGTAATGCTGTTGCCATGCATCTCCAGGATTGGGGGTTCAAACAAAGAGTTTGATTCCTAAACACTATAAATCCACTGTAATTAACTTGAGCAAAAATATATTTTCTTTGCCAAACAGGGCTTGCATGAAAACCACTATTTTGTGTGTGTGTGAAATTGTACATGATATAATCATAAATAAGAAGCAAAACTGATCTACTTGCAAGACAGCCTCTGAACTTAGATAGTATCTTATACTTCTTAAACTTTAAAAAGAAAGGATTAACCTTTTATTCTGGACAGTAAATTTAGAAGTTTGGCCTCATTGTATGGCATGCATAGCTAAAGTGCCATATCTAGATCACGGGAGGTGTTGCTAAAGTGGGAAAATTAATTTTGGACCACTTTTTCCACTGGAATAATAATATAAAGCATTGAGATAGGAGTCCCCCTCCACACACACACATACACACACACACACACATACACACACATGTTGGGTACACACATCTTTATGTGGACCGCGCATTCATTTCTATGGGAAAAATGCTAACGCTAACTATCTTAACGCCTACCCAGCCCTAATCATAACCAAAGTAACCAAACAAAATACAAGAATTTTTGCATTTTAAGTTTTTTCATTGCAGTCATGGATTTTTATAAAATTGAGTTTTACTATATGATCCGCACAAGGTAAGGTATACCTGGACCACACCCGCATGCACGCTCGCACACAGCATTATTACACCAATTGTTAGGTATTAACTGGCTCCTGGTTGGATTCAGTCTGTAAGCTTAAAGTTTATAGGATACTGAATGACCTGCGTATGATCATGTGTGAAGTTATAGCCTATAACTTGAACTTTTATACTGTCCTTCAAATTAAACAGGATAGGCTAAAAATAAAATCACACAAAATTCATTGATGGACATTGCCTAAGAGTAGACAGTCTTTGATAAATAGTAGTAAGTATTATTAATTAAAATGAAATTTCACTCACCTAATACTGTGCAGAAGGTAGCCTTGCAGAGAGGAATCTTAGTTGAATGATCCTCAGTCAACAAACTGCTCATTAGTGACCTGCGTATCTTTCCAGGCATGTTCGTTTTACGCTTTAGGACTTCATCGTTGGATCTTTTTAACTGCTATGAGACGCAAAATGGCTTCATCCTGCTCAGCTTTAATCCTATGAGAATAGAAAGACTTTTTAGCAAGATCGCCAGCAGTTATCTTGTCAGCATGACAAAAGTCTGAAGTCTCTTTGGTGTGTGAGCTGGCAATCGCAAGTATTTTTTACTCTGCCTGAATGTTGCATTTTCTTCATTTCCTCCCACTTATGTTTCTTCCCACAGAAGACACAAGCACTGGCTCCTGAATTCCATCAAAGCTATTCATTTATTTTGTTCAAAATCTTTAAAAGTATGGGGTTTCTCCGTGATGTTGACAGTCACTGGCTGCTGGCGTGGAATTGTGTGCTGTGATTGGTTACCTGGAGGTATAGGGCTGTGCTTAAAATCAGGAGTTGTGTTTATCACCATTTGGGGGGAAAACGGGAATATGCAAGGCAGAGAAACATGGCAAATATCACATTTTACATTAATCTGAATATGGAACTTTGAATATGAATGCCAACCTTCTTTTGGCAGGAATTTGAGATTGTATATTTTAGAACCAAACTCTTCTAATGTTGCCTCTACTCTGTGTGTGGAGTTTGCATGTTCTGCCTCTGTTGTGGACCTTTAAATTTCCCATAGAGTATGATTACAGTATGAGTATGTGCCTATGATCCCTGTGATGGACTGGCATCCCATCCGGGGTTTTCCAAGCCTTCTGCTGCCTGGCGTAAGCTCCAGGCCCCTGCCACCCTGATCAGGATAATCACTTAGAAGATACTGTATATGGTGTTATAATATTTCATAGTAAGAACATTTTAAACTAATCTACAGAATCAGAAGGAAAAAAATATTTTCATGACAGCCTGAAGAAAGATCTCATTTTGATTTTTGATCATCCGTTTACAGTAAATGCCCACATAGTATGGAACTCTGCTTCTGCTTTTTTAATTACTATATAAACTCTGCTTGCTGTACTTGATTCCTGCATAAATTCTACCCATTGTACTGTACTTTTTACTTATTTTGCTTTCCCATTCTCATAACACGGGTAATGTGCTTTCTTTCTTTGACAAAATGAAGCTCACATTTGCTCCTACATGGCCAGTGAGAACATGCAGTAAAACTCTGTAGTTACTTATAAGGAGGAAATCGCTTGCTTTCGTAACAACAGCACGGGGTTCATGTCTGGGAGTCGGAGTCGTGTCAGATCTGCCTTCCTACACAGGCCACTCACAGCTTGGCTCTTATGATTAAATCACGTCTTTTTAATTTTCCCAAAATAGCGCAATAGAGTCACTTCCTCTCGCCAGTTCATGGGTTTCTGAAAAATTAGACACAATTAGCCAATCTGTCCTGTTTCCAGCATTCCTCTTTTCCATGAGTTTTGGTGACAGGTAGAGCAGCTTTCACACACACACACACACACACACACACACACACACACACACAGAGGTTTGTAATTATATCTTTGTGGATACTCTCCATTCATTTCTATGGGGAAAACTCTAATCCCAGCATAATTACCTTAACCCCTACCCAGCCCTAACCTTAACCATAAGTAACCAAACAAAATATGAGATTATTGGCATTTTAGTTTTTAGATTGCATATGCAGATGTTTGTGGGGACCCTATGAAATGGTCCACGCAATGTCAGAATAACAGGTTTTTGTCACATTTTGGGGATATTTGGTCCTCACAATGTAGTTTATATGTGACCCTTCCCCCCAACCAAACACACATGCACATGCACACGAGCACACACCCTCCCTAACTCACATTAGATAGGTAACCACATTTCTGGGAAGCAGCTATATGCACATAAGGACATCATGCATAGATCCAAACCCAAAATTGGTGGTTCACTTGGAGCAGAACCCAGTCAACCCACATTGGGGGAATATAATGATCGTCTCATTTCCACAGGGATCCATGGCAACCGGCCATTAACACGTGTGTCCTCTCTTTAACTTCTGATTAACGGTTTACTGGAACAAGGAATTGGAACTCCTAGTAAATTCATCAGTTTCTAAGGACGACCGTCTTTATCAGTCAGTTTACTCGTTGTTCCTTGACAATTAAATATTCTAGCACTGTTTTCACCCTTTGTGTGCATCCCAGATTTGAATTCAAGAGAAACCCTATTATCACCCCATTGAAGGATCTTATTTGAGTCTCTCACAAAGCAAGTAGGCATGTTCTTAAGTAAATATAAAGGATCCTATTTGCTTAATTGCCAAGATTTAGACTGAATCCATTTATGGCCGATAAAGAGGCATTGTATAGTACACAAGAGTGACATAATGACAGTGTGTCACTGGACACAGTGGCTTGGCTTTGTTTCCCCATGGGCACACTCAGGACATGAATGATTGCATCACCGCCATTACACCTGTGATTTCAGAGAGGTTCAACGTGTACCTGATGCCAACCCCGAACCTTGACATCTACGGGGAATGCACTATGCAGATCACACACGAGAACATCTACCTCTGGGATATTCACAACGCCCGGCTCAAGCTAGTCGTGTGGCCACTGAACTCCCTGCGAAGATACGGACGGGACTCCACCTGGTTCACGTTTGAGTCTGGGAGGTATGGGCCACACGCCATGATGGGGGTACCTTTCAGGGGGATTAGCAACGTCAGGATGTCTTGGGCATGTGCACCTTCACAAGGCCCAGCTGTAGATTTTGCAGTTAGCAGCCTGACACGTTTCATTTATTCTATTTTTATTTATTCTAACCATTTTTAACACATTTTAAATCTTTTACTTGATTCATCTTTACAGTAAATTATCTTTTCTGTGAGAGCTTCATTTATGTTTACACTGTAATAGAAGCTGTCATAAAAATTTATTCTTGAATCATCTGTAAGATTCCTGTGCTTTCATGTTGGATGAATCCTAAATTACCTCCAAGACACATCTATACACATTTTTAAATACTTATAAATCTGTCAGATTCCTCATGATTGCATTCTAGTCTGCTATAGTAATGGAGCTGATTTTCTGGATAGAACGATTTTTTTTCCTACATCTGAAATATCAAGGCCTCTAACTATCTCCTTATGTACCTTTCAATGTTATTGCAGAAGTAAAATTTGCCTGACATTTCCTCTTGGTCAAACACGCATTCCTCTCCAGTTAAGCAAAGAAGGCATACATTTTTCATTAGATAAAACGTGTCTGAATTAAATGAGTTGGCCTGTGCATTCATCCGCAGTTGGAAAGGTTTCCGTGGGAGCATGTATAGTGTGCAATCAGCAGGAGGATTCTCATTGCAGGATGTGTGACACCGGAGAGGGCCTCTTCACATTTCAGACCAGAGAGGGGGAGATGATCTATCAGAGGGTCCATTCTGCCACGCTGTCCATCGCCGAACAGCATGAGAGGATGATGATGGACATGGAGAAGAGCTCACAGGTGGGTGGCCTCCCACATAAGCATTAGTATCTGCTTGCTCGTGAATTGTGTGGGCTTTTCCAGAAGATTCATTTGGAGGAGTGCATTGGGTACATACAGGCCAGCACAGAAGCAGAATCCAAGAGTGGGGCTGACAAGTGTGGAAATGTACATGATTGACGCTTGAGGGTCAAACAGGAACAAACGCACAGAGACAGGTGTTGGGTCTTGAGACTGACGTCAGTGTGGGGGTTGGGGCTGCGGGATGCGAGGTAAAGTTAAAGGGGACCTGCCCCTCCTTCCTGTGTTACAGGCGTACTCGAACGAGACAACATTATCGAAGTCGATATCTCTGCCGCGGAGTGCATACTGGCACCACATCACCCGGCCCAACAGCGCCGGGGACATTTACCATTTCCAAGGTAAGGCGTGGAGCGGATCTCCAAGCAAAGCTTCATTTGCAGCGAGCTTCGTAGCGTGAAGCCGTTACTCCTGATGATTATGTGTGTGCATAAAATATACATTTTTAAAAACCAATGTACTACACTCGCAATTCAGATTTCTTAGTTTCATTGCGTATTTGATTGGCCGTCTGTCGTGACCTGATATGATGTTAGCCACCTCTCTGGGAGTGCCCGTGACCCCGCAGAACCAAGCACATGGTCACTATGTGGAGAGTCTCAGTGACTCAGACCTGTCCCCCGCCTCAAGGATTCACCCGCATCATGACCTTCTTCACAGTGCTTTAATTCCCCAGGGCAGTACCAAGGACACTCCACCGTGGGGGTGAGGAACGTACCACTGTGTAGGTGTGCGCTTTCCTACCCGCAATGACTTTATTTCTGCTCTGCTACCCTGAGAGTATAAATGAGAATGACAGAGCGAGAGATCGGCGCGAGGCGTATGGGAAAGTGTGCACTGACTCACCACCTTCGACGAAGGACGAGCGCTCGCCGGGGGGGGGAGGGGGGGGGGCTCACCAGCCTCATCGTGGATTCCGCCCTCAGACACTTTCATCCCAACCAATTATGGGCTTACATTGTAATGTTAGTATGAGCTTCAGTTTTTTAGGGAGATGTAATAGGCCTTAACGTGGGATTCTGGTGATTTTTTTATGAAACACTCACTTGTATTATGCCCTTACGCACGCACACTTTTACAGAGTCTGTTCCATCCCATGAATAAAGGCCTTTATGTTCACCGGGTCATGCTCATTTCTGTGAAATTCCTCAGGACATTTGCTTGCTGATGTGGACGGTGGGAGGAGTGTGTGTGTGTGTGTGTGTGTCTGTGTCTGTGGGGGGTTGGGGGGTGCACATTCATCATTTTGTCATGTCCACTGTTAGCTTCTGAGTCGAGTAAAGATATAATGTAGAAACCATTCATCCATCCAATCAAGGGGCTCTAACACAAACGCAGATGCATGGTGGCGTTATAGCATGGGCAGCTCAAATCTGATAGATATAGGAATGCGTGGGACCTGCAAGAGTCTTTTTTACGGGAAACTGTCAGAAAATGCAAGGAGAGCTAATGCTCTTTGGGCTCGGTCCTGTCACTGTACTGCGAAAGCAGGGTGTTCAAGGGCATGGCTCACTTTATGTGTGATGGGGTCGCTGCAGGCGAGGCAGGCTGCTTCCTTTAGGGACCTTAAAGGTGTTTCCTTTTTAACTATCAGCCCTGAGGATGGTGCCACACGAGTATGGCGGATATGAAGGAGTTTTTCAAAAACAACACTTTTGGAAATAACTTGCTTGTTTTAATTTGGCACTATTCTGTGATTTAAATGTTTTTTAAGATTTCGAAAGGACACATAATTGGTGTAAATAATATTAAAAAAATAGGGCAAATGAGAATTTACTACAACTGGACATTTAGGGTAAATGTGAAAAAGTATCCATGTCTAGGTCTCAACTGTAGAAACGCCTTCTCAGAGGTCAGGAGAGCACGGTGCACCCATGTGACATGGCCTGCTTGATTGGCTATTCACGGTTTGTTCTGTCGCTCTACATTTTTAGTGATATGGAATGCAAACCTATTTTCTGACCTACTGTAAAGTTGTAATAACCCCTTGCCCATTTGCGCTTGCTGTTCAGTGAGAGTGACAGCTAACACGGGTCGCTGAAACAGCAATGGCGTTTAGCTGCTGTTTTGATATTTAGAATATCGCTGGCGATCGATATCTTATTGAAATTTGGTGACAGATACTGTATATTTGGTTAGTGTGTGTCTTTGGACATAATGAATCAGGGAAAGAAATGAATGGCCCTAGGAGGTGTGCAGGTAGGACCCTAATGCAGCCAAGCCGGCCCCCTGCATTTGAATGTAAACCAGGTGAATATCCTATCTGGCTTGTTCAATTCGCTGAGTCATTCTCTGCTTTGCACTAAATACCCACAAGCCCTAAAATGCAATTAAGGACCAATGTTTCTCCTCCCGTTGTGGTTTGCAGGCAGTTATTTGTTTAAATTTCCATCCAGTTAATCTCCAGTGTGCCAGCCTGCTCCAGTGAGACATCACGTATTGTTGTTCCTGAAGTTTCAATTATTGCATTAGTCATAGGCTGCACACCCCCACTCGCGCCCAGCGAAGCCCAGCGGGCTTCCAGATTGACGGGCCGCGTCGGGGGAAGGGCCACTGGCGGAACATGCGGACCTCGCAGTACCATCAGAACCCGCCACTCACCCAGTGAGCTGGTAAACACAATGACTGGGTGCATCCATGTAGATCTAACCCAGTAAACACTCTGACAAGCTCATTATGGTGAGAAGAGAAGCAACATTGTACCACGATGGCACTAGCTTTGTGCTTAAAACTGACATTCAGGGTTTCCCTAATCAGCAGTAATTAACGTTAATAATGGTCACGTACCCTTTCCATTTGGCCTTGCCTGCGAAGGCAACACATAACCCAATGCTAAGGCATTTAGCCAGTTGAAGGTTAAACACTGAGTAGAATGACATTTACACTTGATTTATTTACTAGGAAACAACCAGCTTAGCATGACCCATGCAAGCGGAATTTGTCAAGAGACTTTCCCAGAAGAAATCCCACTGACAGGATCTTCACATTCTCCTGTGAAAGTTCCTCTTGTCTATTTTTGATAACCACGTATTTTCTGAGGGATGCGTGAGTCGTAGGCTGTGGGGTGGGATACAACCACAAAGGAGTAGCCTAGTCAAGCTGGGAGGGATGTGGGAGGACAGGAGAGCCCCCAGAGGACACCCAAGAAGGTAGAGTTCATCCTCTGCATCCTCACAGCCCAGGATGGACTGCACACCTGCAGCCTGGGACCCCAGGACAACTCGCTCTTTGAAGAAAAAGAATATTTACCAAGGAAGAAACCTGTGAACTGCAATAGGTAAAAGCCTGCAAGCTGAATTGGACTTGCATTTTGACTAGTCTGGTGAATGACACTAACCTGATCTGGGGCTTCAGTGCTGCACTGTGGGCACAGAAACCTCCGGCAAGTCTTCCTACTGCTTACATGTGCCGCAGCACAGTCCTGAGGTGTCAAGCAGGAAGCGTCAATTGCTCAAGCCATGAAAAAAGGCCTTTGTTTAAATCTGTCGTTCTGCAGGAAGCATGGTGTGATTCTGCAAAGAGCATTTTTTTTGCATTATTTCATTTATTGATGAAAGGCAAATTGCTGATCATCTAAGTCTGCAAGTCTGTAGAACACGTCGAGTAAAGGAATGAGCACTAATCCTAATGAAACAGAAAGCCATTGAAGCTGTGGGGGGGATGGGGGGCACCTGCAGAAAGTGTGGGTGTCACCGATGACTCATTAGGAGCGAGGAGAGTCACACGGAGTGGCGGGGGCAGGGGCCTCGTCCGCAGTCACCTCGGCACTCAAAAGATGGACTGGTGTGACCTAAACTCCAAACCTGAGCCATGTCTCTCAAGTGGAAAGGTTGTGTAGATAGTGTGAAAAACATTAATTAAAATCGCTCTGTCTCCTGTTTTCATGGTGTGACGGTGCTGAATTCAATTTGTTGTCATTTTTTAGAGATGCAACGCAATGAAATTATACGGGGGTCTGTGCGCGGCTCCTAGTTTTGCTTAAGCTATGACTTGGTCTGTAAACAATAATAAAACGAGCGCGGGATGCCAGACATGGAGTCACTGACTGCTGCCCTTCACAAAGCCATCCATTGCCTTCAGTCTGCATGCAGCACTTTAAAATTATAATCAGATTCATCTGCAAAATACAAGCTCTCCATTAAAAGAGCTGCATTTCTGCCAAACTCTCATAAGTAAGTATTAAAGGGCATACTTAACAAATTGTACATCACAGTCTGGGGAATTTTCTGTCAATATATTGGACATGATTCCTGGAAAACAAAGAGACCTCACTGATATCTTTGAGAACACAGTATGCCCTAAGGATTGTATATTTTAAACAACAACAACCCATACTGAAAGAAGCCAGCATAAATGAATGAAATTCAGTCCCGTCATAACCATGGCATGATTTATTGATGCTTTCATTTATTTTTAGCCTGTGGTGTGGATGCTGGTCATAATGACCATGGTGAGTCAGTGATGAGTGGCAATGGGGGTCCATTGCCCAGGGGAAGGCCCGCCATGCCTCCTCTGCAGCTCCGCCCACCCCCTGCCAGGTGATTTCCCAGACGACCAGTACATATTTTATCCTGAGCACCCCTACCTGATTATAGGGTACGAGAAACAAGCAGATTCTGAAAATGCATCTTTAAAACACAAATGTGATTAGTGCACAAGGCCAAATACCGGCCAGCTGGTGGGGTGACGATTTAATAGAGTGCAAATGGAATGTTCATCTTACTGACGACAATGTTAATGTGTCTCCGGAAAATGGGGTTTGGGCTCTTATTGGTGGTAGTAAGGGGTTGGACTGTTCTGTTTTTATAGATCAAGCAAGACAAGTCAGACAGTTCCTCATGGTAGCCTGGCCTGAATGTGATGCGTTCCAGCTCCTAATGAATAAAGCCCAATAGCCGTTCCTCTGAGGTATTATCTATCAGTGTGATTAAGGCTTACCAAACTGGGAATCAGTCTGAATTAACAGAGGGAGAGAACACGCTCAAGGCAAACGGGAACTGAAATCGATAGCTGTTCCACTGCGGGGATTTAATGTTACATTGCAGCTCAATTGTAAGAACAGAACTTAAAGCGATCAAGCCAAATAAATCAGCTATAAGTGAATAAATAAAAAGCAAATAGATAAGTGAAATGATTCATGAAACTTTTCTTCCCATTTATATGTAGAGATCAATCTGACTGAGCTAACACTGGTATTGCATGTGTTGCATTTTTTGCATTGTGCTTTCAGGAGTCCTGCTATGTTCACATCCTTCTTAAAATATTTTATGATATTTTCTCTGTACCAGCCGCTTTAGCATCATATAATAGACATAGAAATGACACTTTTCTTAAGTATGGATTCTTTCTTTGTTACCATGGAATTAAAATCAAAATATATTTTGGAAATCACTATTTCCTGTTTTCTAGAGGATGATGCCATAGTTTTGCAAGCTTTCAGCATAATTAAACTAAAAGTAACAAGTTAACTGTATGGAATAGTGGAGTAACTTTGTAAAAAATTGACTAAAATTACTTAAAAGTATCATGTCTGTTTCAATTTTTGATTTGTTTCTCATTTTATAAATAATTTCCCCCGTTTCATCTAGCAACTTAGTTGGTCAGTCACCGGAGGCCAGGCAGTACATGTATTCACTCTGTTATTTGATTTTTTTCCCCCTCAGGAACAAACTTGACTATGGCGTTCATACCTCGAGCACAAACTTACCCCAGTTTCCTGTCAGAGGAAAATACAGAAGAGCAGCAAGACCTAACGGAATATAAAGAAGCACGGTCTCCCTCTAGTGGCTATTCATCAAACTTTAACCCGGGACCTGTGCAGTGATGGGGCATGACACTGGACATTGTTATAACGGAATAAAGTGATGGCTTCTGATCTGTGGGACAGAAAACAAATTTCATAGATTGTAGCTAACTTTTTTTTCTTTATTTCTTTTTTGGATAAGTATTTAACAAAATTAACTTGTCCTGGATTTTTTCCATGTGGAATTAAAGGACATTCATAATGAAAACTGCAAATTTGTGTATTTTCCTTAGATATGAAAAATATACTGAACCATGGTTGATGATTTGACCAACTTAATTATAATTGCAAAGCAATGCTGAAATAATTTCTTTATAATTTTGTCTGAGTTAATATTCTATTTTCAATAATGCTTATTTATTTCACGAAAAGAAACGTGTACAAATTTGCAAGCATTTACTTGATGCCAGTCCCCTGATTTGATGAATTTTAGAAGTTGTCCGGTCCAAACGAGCGATGAGGAACGTTGCTATTAACGACCCAGGAGGTCATCGGCCCCTACCGCCATTTAGGGTTACTCGATCGATGTTTATTTTATTAGCTTTGCGTTATTGTTTTTATTGCGTTTTATATACCTTTATCGGTCGCCTGGTGTCGGTATGTGTACCGCCCTGTGTTTTCCGTTACTTGGACCGGCTAAGTGTTTAAATGACCGAGAGCAAATACTATCGGCGGGCTGCATTTGAAAAGAGGCGTGCCACCCCCCAGTTCACTCCTGATACGAGAACAATTCGTCATTCTTAATAAATATGTAGCATGACACGACAAAGTGCCTTTTCATTCACACTTAGTAACCTAATAACGAGACTTATTTATGGAACGCCATCGGGGCCAAAAGCCTCTGAATCAACGCGTCAGATTTGTACATTTGAAGACGTACATCTTCGACGTTTTAGGACATTCAAATTTGGATGCGATCACGTCATCAGTATTTGAGGGGAAACTGTACATACAATCATTACAAGAAACTAAACGATTCCCCACCCCTATGCAAAACAAATAGTGGAAACCGCTTATAGTGGTTGATCAGCCATTTATATGGATCAGAAAGCTTGGGACTGAATCATTCCTGTACAAATACTATTTAAATAATTGGCTTATAATATTTAAGTAGTCCAAGTAGTGTCGAAAACGAGCCACCAAGATGCAGCGGCGAAACTACAACAAGCTGTATTTTATGTACAGTACAGTACGTACTGTATTATAGTGTATTTTACTTATACCCAGTAATTTAATTCATACAGTACTGTAATTTGAGAAGCATTTGAAACAGCTGTACTGTATTTTGAAAGTCACCAATGTTTTTCTAAAAAAAAAAAAAAACAATGTATGGAAGCTTTAATGGTCCAAACATCTTAAAAACATGTCAGATTTGTACGTCTTAAGATGCCGAAATTGAGCGTGTGATTCAGACAGTTTACAGCCCAATGGCTTTCCCTACTTATTAACATTTAAAGATCGTGTTGACCTTGCGGCACGAAAGCCCATTCTGACACTGCGTTTGTACTTTTGTCCAAAATGTTTTCTGTTAGCAGTTAAATGTGAGAAAATGTCTTAGGAAATGCAGTTTGTAGGGGAGAGAGAAAGTCATCCTTATTTGGTCGGTCGCTAAGTAAATTTTCAGTGTACGTAATTCCTAGTTGTCTTTTTATTCCAACACATTATATGTGAGTGAATTTAACCTGGACATAGGTTTGATTAACAAAGGACGAGCCCTTCTAAGAAAGGTTTTTAATATTCAGTCAGTATGCAAAGGGATGAGAAACAGCCAAACGAATGGCGATGTAAATGTAAATTTGAAAGTGAAACCTGCATTTACCATACTAATTTTCAAAATATTCTTTTTTTTCAGTGAAGCAACTATGTACCAGAAGTCCCATCTTTGTATGGTTGCGCTAATATTTACAGAGATGCATCACTGCATTAGAATATAATATTGGGATTTAGAGACACAGGGGATTTATCTGTGTTCATAATGTTCACATCATATCATGGTAAAGATTGTGTGTCTGTCTTTTCACAGCTGATCTGTTTTGTGGCAGTTATTTTTTTCTTCCCTGTTGTATTGTAAGTTTTGCTGAAAAAAAATCCATCGTGGTAGACCATCAGGCAGTCCAGTTCTTTATTTCTCCTGTGTCATTTTTTTTTTTTTTGGATGGATGGAATAAAACAAACGATTTACACCTGGCTCATCCTTAATGCAAAAACCTCACAAAGGCCACATATACGGCATTTTTATTGGGGGTATTTTAATGCATTTATTAGTTACATTTTACATACGAAATATATTTTAATTAAAAATATATGAAACAAGGTCACTGGGTCAGAGGGTACTTCCGACGAGCCCAGTATTCCGCATGAATGCGGTCAAATGAAGGAATCAAAATAGCAACGCATGGGTACATTGAACATGCTACGGCAAGATCTGCCCATTGTGGCCAGCAGGGAGCGCCAGCTGCATTCCCATCCTGCTCTGCAGTGCCTCTACCCTCACGCAATTGGGTCGTTTTACACTGGGCCTTTTCAAAGTGAGCTCTCTGCATCAGAGTATGATAGTGAAGCAGGGCAGCAGTTTATAAATACATGACTCTCAGGATTTCATACTCAGCAACTTTTTGCTCCACATTTGATGCTCGTTAATTCCCCTTGTGCTCAAGTCATTTCAAAGAACTTGTGTTGGAAGTCAATTCAAACTACACTCTAACATGGGATTAGTATCTGTGATGACATCCGCCACACAAACCTGTTTCTGAATTCAGGAATAATCATACCTTCACTCAACCAATGATATACTGAGGCTGTGCTTGAGAAGAACATAAATTATCAGTGAAACTGAACCCTTCGGCCGCGGAGCAATGTAGGCCGCTGCCTTCTATGTCTTTCTCTTCGTCTGGCGCGGTTGAGTCATGATGTTGCAGTAGATTGGATCTTGACGTTTGGTCCGTTTCTTCATCTTCTTGGGAACCCCTGATGGTTCATAGTTGTTGAGCAGCTACAAAGACATATTTCAGAGGGGATTTTAGGAGCTTGAACATCATATTTCCCAGCGAAAAAGTAACATCTTGTTTATGGGTGTGTGTCACTTTGCTTATATATGCAAGCAGAAAGTTCAAACGTTGTACTTACACTTCTTTGAAGAGGATGAGACTTGACCCTGATTTTGGCCCTGCGCTTTTTCCTGGAAGAGGAAAGAGTTTGAACTCAGTAGATTGACTGATAAAAAATGTAGTGAGCCGGCTTGGGGACAGAGACTTGAAGCAGGGGACACTGCATTGGCATGAACTTAAAAAATGGACATTTGTTTTGGAGAAAAGAGGCATGGCAAGGTGTGCTGTGAAGAAGGGGATTCAGTTCCTATGTTTCTACAGCGAGATAGACTACCTTAAAATGACCGTACAAAGAAGTCAGTCTATCTTTCGCAAAGTGATGCAGCACTTCAAAGGAATGGAAGGAGAATAGCAACAATTAATACACTTAACAGACAGAAGGTCCTACCTGCGCCAGAAGAACATCACTGCAATCACTACCAGTGACACCAGAACAAGTCCAGCTGCTCCAGCTCCGATGTAGATCATGTGCTGAGGGGACAGGATACCTACCATAACGAGAAAAAACACACCAGCGTTTATTTTGATATCTAAAGCTCGTCATAGGTGTTCTGCTCAACAACAGAGCTTAATGTAAAAAGTGAAAACTATCAGCCATGTTGAGTCCGTTGAGTTCTTTTTTTTGTTTAAATCACATTGATTTTATATTGTTTTATATTGCGCTGTCTAGCTGTGAAGCATCTCAGTACAGACGTTCCTCTACTTACAAACTTTCAGTTTACGAACTTTCAGACATACGAGGACTACAAGTCCAAATTGTGTTCTTTGGGCTCCCATTTCCTGTCCGCAACATCAATGTTTTTTTCTGTGCGCCAATTCCGCCCAGTACGACTTCCGGCCGCTACTCCCGCCACCCAGCAGCGTAGCGTGCGTACTCCCAGCATCCTAGTACTTTGTACTTGCATATACCCTTAAAATGATGTTGAATAATGACTTACGAACATTTCAAGTTACGAACGGCCATTCGGAACGTACCTCATTCGTAAGTAGAGGAGCATCTGTATTGTGATTTGGACACTAATAAGGCAGTGTGTGTGTATTCTATTTATATCTACAAGTGCATTCAGTAAAAAGAGCAGCATTGAAGTCGCTGTCTCCACTATGATACATCCTGTGAGATGTAGCACCTGTTAGCCTCAAGGCTGTGTAGTGTAAAGACAATGTAGGGTTCTTCTGGGTTGCCAGGATGGTTATGTGCCATCATGCCTCAGTTTGACTTAATTGGTAATTTGATTTAGGAAAAAAAATATGTGCAGGTAGCTTGCAAGCAGACTTTTAGTTCATCTTGATTATGATCCATTATTGTAAATGGATAACAGAAACTGGGAACTTTCTTAAAGACACGTCATGAGACACTTGGAATGTTTATGCTCACCCCCTTGAGAAACAGTCAGCAATGTGGTTTGACCCACAACTTCCATATCAAATAAGCAGCGATACAGGCCACTGTTTTCCTCAGACACGTTGGTGAGCTGCAGACTGGCGTTCAGAATGCTGTTACAGGTGATGTAGGCCAAATCCGTATAGTTGATGGCCTTGAGTTTGCCGTCGGCCACACGCTGGCACTGAGCCATGGTATGGACCTTCCTCCCTCTAGCCATCTCAAACATGACATGCCGGGCTGTTCTGTTGCTTAGATGGTTGCAGCTAATGGTGACATTACTACCTTTCTCAACCCTGATGCCTGCGTCAACTTTGCTTTCATCAAAGTCCACTGCAAGACAAAGGACACAGTGGTTAAATGCCCAGAAAAGTAATTTAAAAATGTAATTTCAGTGAACAGTCAAAGTGAACATTTTGCTGTGAAGTACCTGCTTTTTTCACAGAGACATTGTTGGTCCATGATCCTAATGGAAATGACTGTATGGAGCAGTGATAATGGCCAACATCTCGCTCGGTTACATTACTCAGGGAGATACTTCCGTCCAACGGAGATGACTTGAGGAATTCCACCCTTCCTGTGTAACCACTGGATATGTTCGTTCCGTGTATGGGGTGGTAAACAGCAAATGTCCTCAGTTCCCTCTGCCAGGAAACCATGGTGAGGTATCCGCTCCAGGGGCAAACGCAGTCCAGAGTCATCCCTTCCTCCAGCTTCACAACCAAACCCTGAGCCATCTGGAGATGGACAACTGTGGTGCAGAATAAAAGCTTTGAATGCACAGTAGATTACATTAAACAGTAAACCGCAACACACCAAATTAAACTAGATTTGTCTATTCAAAATACATTTTAAAATGAAGGGAACCTATGTCTTTGTTTATTTTATTATTGTCTATTATTCTTGTTTGTTTTTTATTACCAAAGCATTCAGAAATGTTTCCATGCTGAAATGTTAACTACAGCTGTTGTGTTTCATATTGCTACTCAAACCACAGCTTGCTATGCAACACTAAATAAGTATTAACTGTGTCCTTCACTCAATCCGTAGAGCATAACCCTTATTTCACAGAAATACAGGAGGATTTCATTTTATAACTGAAAACCCAATTTTAAAAGTTGTTTACATATATAATAGATACATAATAATAATAATAATAATAATAATAATAATAATCATCATTATTATTGTTGTTGGTATTGACCAAGACCTCACTTCAAACCATGTTTCTTTAAGTAGAGTTGAGACATCAAGGCGAGGTAGGTCTTGATATTAATGTCAAACAGAAGCAACAGAAAATCCCTTAATAAGAACAACAGTACACCGATCCCTCTTGAGCCTTAGCACTGAAGAGCATTTTTACCACTTCAATGACTTCAGTCCTAAAGATGGGTAAGTCCTTCTCTGAGTCTTCCAGCTCTACTTCTTCCGAGGAAGGAGTATCAGTGTGAATCAAGAGGGAATCAGTTTCTAACTAAACTTTATGCTTGTTTACTGGAACCTGTACGTATGAGAAATAACCAAATTTACCTTTGAGGCAAATTTACCAAGTTGCCATATGTACTGTATGTCCTTTAGTTCTGTCTTCTGGCCTTTATGAAGCTTAATCTAGACCTCAGCTGCCTGACCACATACACTACAGTTTCACAGGACAACCTACACATCTCCATCTTCACCTCGAATATAGCACTTACCAAAACACCAAATGACTCTCTCCGGACTGGAGTAAGTCTGGCCATGTGCTTTTCTGTTAGGCACTATGGTTGACAATTGAAAACACCAGCACTCTCCTCGTCCTATTATCAGGTTTTTTTCCTTTACCTTTTTCCTTAAGCAAGTTTTGCACCTTCCAAATACTTCTGCACTCGGGGACAATAATAAAAGCAAAGCATTGACCATAGCATAGCATGCAGCAGAGTAGGATCTGGTAACTTGGGTGTAACAGGTGTCTTACAGAGTATCTTTTGCTACAAAAGGACTTTGCAAAAAAACTACCTTCTAGTCATTGAAATTATACACTCTCTACCTTTGCAGACTAAAAAATCCATGGCTTTAGTGTATGCATGCTATATGATGTGGTGCAGCTTATATTAATAAGAATGCAGTATTATTTTTAAAAGTATATTTGAGTGCATTCTGCAAGCACTATTTTTTGTTTTTAAATATATGTTCGGTTTAGTGGTTCAGGTGGTCTCCAGTTTCATTTTCTTGTTTGCACACAGTGGTGTTCTTAGCATGCAATAGCTCATTAACCCCACCTCTTTCTAGAGTATGTTGTCTTGCGGTCTTGAACCTGGAAAATCCCCCAACATTTCTATTTACAGCAGTTATAATAACACCTGCCCCCCACCTGTACCATCTGCAATCCATCTGAGATCCCACAACCTAAATGATTACTTCAGCCCTACTAATTACATCAGCAGACACTAATGAAAATTGGTGGTGTTATTTCCATTTTTTTTTTACAATCTGTAAAGTCTGTTGTAACTATATTGACTAAACTGTGGGTCATTGTTCATTCCGGTGTCACTGAATGCTTTCAAAGACTATATCTCACAAGATTCTTCTCTCACTCAAACCCCAGCATCGGGCAATTTTATATAATAGTTTTGTTTTTTTTTTATCAGTTTTTATTTTTATATTATTTTCAATTCCATTTAAAATTCAGTTTACTTTTATTTATTTTGTGTGATTTTATTTGTTTTTATTTTGAAGATACATTTCTGTTTAGTTTTTATATTTTGTCATTTTATATTTCAGTTTGTTTTAGTAATTTTATTTCTAGGGTTAGATTGAAAGTTGTACAGCAGGAAAGCTTGTGTAATATGTGTAATACACTTTTCCTGTCTTAAGTTAGGATAGGAACAATAACTTAACTTTTATCCTAAAGTCAGGATGTGTACAGCCCTACGACGGCATTCATGCAATACATGCATTGAATTTAATTGGCTAAGAGAGATCGATCTGTTGTGACTTATTTTGCAATGCAACCAATCAGATGTTATGTTTTGTTTAGAGCCTACAAACCTACACTGTGTGCAGAATTATTAGGCAAGTACTATTTCTGGACACATTTTTTAGCAAAAGTTGGGCAGACTTGTAAAAATAAATTCTAAAGTTTTCTTTTGCTCCAAGTAAATATATTTAGAGAGAAAATGCTACATTAGACTTTCACAAACAAAGATAAAAGAAAAGCTCTTGATTTTCAGTGTGCAGAAATATTAGGCAATCAGAAATCAGGCCATAGAAAGTGGATTTTCTTTGACACTCCACCATCAACAGAAATATTAATAAAATTGTCTTATTCACTCTATAATAAGGAGTAACAAACTTCACCAAGTTTATAACCTTTCTTCTGAATGACCATAATGAGCATGTTCACCATTGAACCAGTCAAGTTTTTGCTTTGATACCGTCCTGAATTACGGTAGCTACGTCAGCTAGGACCGCCTCTTACAGTAGATGCTGCTCTGAGAAGTATACTAATAATAATAATAATACATTTTATTTATGGGCGCCTTTCAAAAACCCAAGGTCACCTTACAAATCATATACAATAAAACAAAAAATACATAAAATGATTAAATCACATGAATAAAATAAAGCAGCAACTGAGATACTGCTTATCATCTTGGTAAATCTCATACTTTATAGTCAGGCCCTGTAGCTCTCAGTGGGCATTATGTCAGGCGATGATGGGGGCATGGTCATAATTCAATCAACTTGCTTAGCCAATCTATGGAATACTTTGACACTGTCCTACTTGCTTATCATGGAGAGGGGCACTGTCCTGCAAGAATATCATGGGGTGGGGCACAATCCTGCATGCACATCACATCCTTTTTGAAAGCTGCCGACTTCTTCCTGTGCCAGTGTTTGAAGAAGGTACAGTGTAGAAATTGGCATTAGATCTTGTGGTTAATTTTTATACCATCTGGAAGTCTGAAAGATCATCACTGATAACTGCAGCCCACACCATCACTCCTCCACCACCCTGTTGGTGCTTGAAGAAGTTGACCATCCATGGGCCCATCCATCTGCTCCAAGAAGAGTCACTCTCATCTCATCTGTTCACAAAACCTTTATAAAATCACTCTTGAGATGTGTCTGTGCGCATTCTTGAC
>JAODJW010000033.1:20325786-20338754 GCA_026777045.1 Hyperopisus bebe
TCTGGACTGAAAATATTGGTCGGAAGAGAAGATACAAATAAAATACACACTTGCCTAATAATTCTGCACACAGTGTAGTTTCATGGGTAACTGATAGAAAATGTTAATGGTTGCTGGTATCATTTAAATTCAAATGGTCATTTAAACAATCATTTAAATAACAATTTAACCATTTATTTAAATAATTATTTAGATGTCCATTTAAATTATAATTTAAAAGACATTTAGAAAAAAAAATTTAAATGACAATTTCAATAATAATTTAAATAACCATTTCAATGACATTTATTGAATATTATCACAAAACACCCTCCATGCAACTTGCGCGTACATGACTTCCTCTGGTTTCCGTCCTCTGGTTTCCGTCCACTATTCAAAAACATGCAACTTAAGTGGATTGGAGTGCCAAAAATGACTGTATGTGTGACTGAGTGCGCACCAAATCCAATGTATATTAAATAAATGTATATTTTATATACATTCTATATTATAAATTTCACTTTTATATTATAAACGACTAGCTCAGGTTAAATCGGTACATTTCTTTATCCTTCCAATAATTGAGTAAAGACAAAACATCATGTCCACGCTCTGTGAAACAAATAATTCTGTCTCGTAAATATAGTGCATGTCTGGGATATTTGAAGGAAAGCTACCATTTGGTAGTCATAGTCGACTTGTTGAAAAAAAATGGTTAGGGATAAAGATCAGAGTGACTCTGATGAGGGCCAAACGGTTATGTCCAGGGGACTGCATCAGAGCATCTCCAAAATGGCAAGGCTTGTGAGCTGCTCATGGTCAGCTGTAGTGAATAATGTAATAAGTGGTGTGAGGAGGGAAAACACGATTCACATGATCCGAAATTAATAGCAAAATGATACATTTTACAATTGAATGTTTATTATTATTAGAGGCTGTCATGTCTGTGTTACAGACCATAAAGGCAGGATTTCTCCATTATGCCTTGTTTACATCTTCAGGCTTCTCCATTTTCATAATTACTATATGATATATGCATATTTCAAGTCCATCACAGACCTCCCTTGTTGACACTCTGCAGTTTGCATACAGAGCAAACCACTCGGTGGATACAATTAACCCACCCCTTCACTACATTCTCCAACATCTGAATTCCTGAGACTTCAGCTCAGCCTTTAATATTGTTCCACTGCTTCTCTACAGCAAACTGACTGAGCTAGCGGTTGCCCCCAGCTCTGTCAGTGAATATCCAACAGGAAGCAGTTTGAAAGGCTGACCCCCCCACCAGTCTGACCCTATGGCCATTAGCATAGGATCCCCCCCCAGGGCTGTGTTCTCTAACCCCTCCTGTTTTCACTTTACACAAATGACAGTGCTTCTGCAGAGTCATCCATCAAGATCATAAAGTTTGCAGATTACACAACAGTAGTGGGATGCATTTCTAGGGCTGAGTGATTTGAATACTGTATCATGATGTAGCTGAAATACACATTTTCCTGGATAAATGGCAGTTACGATGCACTATTTTACACAAATTCCATCAAGGTATGAGTCTGTTTTTGGCATAATTTATCATTATACCCGTCACATGCTCCATAACTATATTATTAAAACAATTTGGTTGTCATAGTCAGGAAAACTCAAAATCACCAGTCATATTTTACTGTTTTGAATTTTTGAGAATATTGTAATAAATACCAATATAATGAAGATCTCTGAAAATATTGTGATATCATTTTTAGGGCCTATCGGCCAGCCCTAGTCAGGCCTGTTCCTTGGAGTGAACAGCGTGGCAATCAGAGAAAAAAACCAAGCAACAAAATGTACTGTTTGCGTTTCCTAGTGTATGTTTTATTAAAATTAGATTTCACTTTGCAGTTCATTCAGGTTATCACCTTTTCAATGTTCTGATTTATTGAATTATTTCCAATAATTCTCCTCCTATCGCAAAGAAGTGGACCATCTAGCCACATGGTGTGCCAGCAACAACCTGGAACTCAATGTCTTCAATAAAGTGGAAATGAAAGTCAACTTCTGTCGCCAACCCCCTGCCTGCCTTCCCCTGGAAAATAACGGCCATGTTGTTTCTAGGGTTGTCATTCATATTCCTGGGGACCAATATCACCAACATACTGAAGTGGGGCACTTCCATCACCAAAAAAAGCCCAGAAAAGGCTGTTCCTCCCACGCCATCTGAAGAAGCTCAACATCTCTCAACGCATCCTACTGAACTTCTACTCTGCCATCATTGAGAGTGTAGTGACGCCCTCCATTACCATCTGGTTTCCTGCTGCCTCCTCCCACTTCAAGACCAGTTAACGACGTGTGGTCCTCTCAGCTGAGAAAATCATCGCATGTTGGCTGTCAACACTAAAAGACCTGATCGCCGCCAGGGTATAGAGGAGAGCTGGGAAGATTCAAGTACATCATGACGTCAAGTGCGTCTTCCCCTCATGGTTTACCTGCATCATCATTTCAACCTGCACTACAACGAATAACCATTTTTTCGGTACTTGCAGTAGTTCTGACCTTACATTTATTGTCAAGACGTCTTGTACGGTCTTTTGTATAATTCTCGTGTAAATTTTTGTATTCCTTTTATTTGTGTTCCTATTTTTACAGTGTTATGTGAAGGGTGTTTCCTGTATATCTTTTAATATTATGTACATCATATCTGGCATCAAACCACAAACAATTCTGTTCATTCAATAATGTTCGTACATACTGGCATTAAAGTGAGATTCTGATATATTCAGATGTTATCTGACCTTTTTTCTTATGAACAGCAGTAAATGGGAAAACTCAGGTCGACTTTGCAAATGAAGGCTTTCCTAAAATGAGTCACTTGTCTCGTGAAGGATGGCTGAAGGCTGTCACCTAAAGCTGAGTGTCACGCATGCATCTGCAATGGTGACACAGCCTCAGTGTGTGACCCTCAGGAGATGCAAACGGTTCTTCTTTGAATTGGTTCTGGTCTCTGCTAACGTGCTGCGATTCTCATTTGCATTTGCCGATATTTGGCATCGGTTTTTGGGGTCCCTGTGTGGGGCACGGTTACAGTGAGCTGAGGAGCACGTACTGTACAGTGACCTACTTACTACAGCACTGGATAAACAAACACTGCTAAAATGACTAATGTAAAAAGTTACACAGTCAGTAGGGAAAAGTGGACTGAACCTCAGAGTAAGCCAGTTTAATGATGGTATGTACTCTGTATGCGGAATCTTATAAGAAATTTAGATACAAACCATAGGCAGCACCATGATATGAAAATGAACAATAACCTGAACTGAATTTGTCAAATGAAGCTCACGAGTCACCCTCAGCATTATTCCCGATCAGAAAAAGAAGAGAAGGGAGCGGTGATGTGGCAAGAGCTTCAGCTTAAGGCTGCCCCAAGCCAGCGATCAGCACAGCAGCAGCCACAATCTCCCCCGGGGCGACCGAACACAGTGAGATTAAGTGGGAGCCACGTTTGAGCTGCAGTGATGACCTGGATACACCTGCGCTGTGCGATGCCTCAGCTGATAACGGCATCCTGCTACCAACGGTGTTTAATGAAGTGAGAGAGGGCGGGTGAAAATAAGCTGAAGTCAGGCAATAAAAAACACTTAAAAATAAGAGGCTTTAAATAAACAAATGAACACAAGACTACCAAAGCACAACCACTGAAGCTCAGACAAAGGTTTGCTCTCCACACACACACACACACACACACACACATTCGAAAGGTAGCGGGTGATGTCTTCAAAGTTCTAAACTTAACAATGACCCCAGGTGCCCCGAAACACAAAAAAGAAAAATGCCCCCCATCAGGAAGCCACTTTTTAACCTAAAGTAAAAACATATTCTTTTTTTCAGGAAAAAGTCTGGGTAAGAAATTTTGCTCAAAGGTATTCCTAGAGCTCTCAGTATAAAAAAAAAAGAAAATGGTACAGCAAAACAAATCAAAATTGCTTTTAGGGTAAAAGAGTTTATAATAATATTACGAAGAAAAAGAAACATTACCTGTAAGTAAACTGAGGAAGATGATATGTACCATGGAGTACCAGTAATCCTTTTTCAAAGCATCCATCTTACTTCTCTGAGCAAGAATGAATACAGCATTGATGAGTATAGAGGCACTTCCTGTTTTAGCTACAGAGAGGCGTTTCAGCAAGACAGCCGTGGCAGCAGACAATGATACACATTAGTGTCTAACCACACTAACTTTGGGGGGTTGTAAGAAAGCAGGCAAGCACCTCATTTTGGCTAATCCATTCCATACGCTTTAATTTGATTTCACACTGAAATGACCATATAAAAATTGTAAGAATAATAAATACAAAAAAAGACATTTGAGAAACCTGTAAAAAGATTTCCGTGCAACTGAAAATGATGGGAAGCAGGATAAACGGGAATGTTTGTAGGAATGCAGAGAGGCAGCTAATGATTTAAAAGCCGGGTGAGGTTTTCAAGGCACTTCAGTAGATAGGAGTTAAGGGGTTCATCTCTGTTTTTTTCTGTATCTGTAAAAGAAAAAAATGAGGACTTGTAGGAAAGTGGATACAGAGTGTGGGATAGAGTGTGTTTCATACAGGAAGTTACCCAATGGAGCACTAATGCCCAAAACATGTCGCATATCAGAATAAACCCAGACCTTCCTGTGCCGAGGTAAAAGCCTCTTCTGCCTTAATCCTGATAGACGGATTCTTCAGAATCACCTTAGCCTTTGGAGAAAGGGTGAAAGCACATGTCAGCATGCAGGTCCAAACCGTTCGAGACAAACAGAACCTGAACGTGGCTCAACGTGAATGAGAATGAAAGTAGCTGTGTAAGGATATTTGAAAATGAAATGCTAGCAGGATTTAATCTACCATTGTAATGAAACTAAAATCTATGCCTTCGATAAAGTAAATTCAAACTTTATTTGAAATCTCCTCAATTCACTGCATTGTTGGACGGGTGACATGATTTTCCAGTGTATGTATGTTTTCAGTAAGCCCGAATCATACATGATCGAGTCATCACCAAAAGGAATGTGCAACAAATGTCACTGTGAGGACCCAGATACTGGTGTCCATCCATCCATCCATCCATCCATCCATCCATCCAAGACAGAAGCTTAGCACTGGCTTGAAGAGGCACAGCTGTGTCATGGGGGGAAACCGGATCGCTATTGGGACCTGACGTGTTTACAGGGCCCATATACAGAGGCTGAATCCCACCCCACGGCACTAAAATGAGAGTGACGGAGGATCACCATTCCACTGGAAAATCTGGAATATTAACTGACATATTGCAGTGCCTTCTATGAGACCACAGACAGACCCGATTCCTCTTTTGAAGCTAACGGAGCGTGATCTTGGCGTGAGAGCGCTACCTTCTGATAATTGTGCAGCAGTGCCCAAAGAGCTGACGCGCCGATGGCACGGATGTGAAGCTGGTTGCTCTCCAGGCAGGACACCAGAACGCTGACCGATTTCACTGGAAGCAGATAGATTCAGGTCAAAAGGGATAGGAAACAAAATTCACTAATGCATTACTATCAGCACTGCCAGTCCCCCATGCCAATCGTAAGCAAAAGTCACCGACGCATTGGTATCAACACTGCCAGTCCTCCATGTATATCATATAGCGCACATTTCAGGGCTGTGTGTTTATCCAGACAATTCTGCCAATCACCCATCACATGTGAAGTATCCTGGCCTCCAGAACAACATAATGTTTGTGAAGGCAGAAAAATAAGAGTTTGGCAAGCGTGTCCCAACCCAGTCCATTCCTGATCTGCTCTACAGTGGCCTCAAGCATCATATGACGCCTCAAGTAGAGACCCACCGCTGGCCAGGACTTTGGGCTTGTTGGCAGAGCAGAAGCTGACATTGTGCAGGATGAGGAGGGTCAGTGGCCGGTGGCTGTCCCGCTTCTGCAGTGCCAGCTCCGCTATCAGCTCCAGTGCGCCGTCCATCTTCACAATCATCTGCTGGCCATCTTCGCTGAAGGACAAGCTCAGGAGCAACTTCAGCCAGAGGCTCAGGACAGGACTGGGGGTCTTTGAGCTGGGCTTCAGTAGAGACAGTGCCAGAAAATGCTGAAAGAAATTGCTCTGAAAGACAGGACAGAAGAAGGGAGGGAAAACTAGCATCCATGAGGGCCACTCATAACCCAGAGCTTGGCAGACTCTTGCCACTCGACCCCAGCTGGCTGGATACCTTCTGTAGGAGCCCCTTACAGTCGCGGGATGCTGCCAGATTGGCCAACAGGCAGAAGGCCAGGCGCTGATGGCCGCTGTTTTCAGGCGCCAGCAGCGTGGCCAACTTCATGATGCTATGCATCACAGAGCCCCCGGTGGGACTCCTCTGGATGGGAGCATGCACTGGACCACTCCAGCACAGCGAGCTGCAGGCTGTGGGGAGGCGCCATGTTACCATGATTGAGGACAAATACACAAAGCTTTCTTGCATCTGAAAGAATGACATTTCTCTGTAAATGCACAAGCCATAATTAAATACCTAGTGCTAGATAAAGTTCTGTCATCAAAAAGTTAGGGGGAATACATACATAAAGAGCCCCTACAATGGAAAGAATGACAAGTACTGAGTCGCGCCCCCTCAGTGCTGGTAAATATGTTTCCATGAAGCATGTATTTCCTGTAAAGACCTCCTTGAAGCATAGTGTTAAGTGGGGAAGCCTAACCTCAGTGAGCATAAAAACTCAGACGTGCAGCAAAGTGTGATCTCAGGCCCCTTTCGTGAACAACATCAGGATTTATTTCTGACACCTACCAGCAACTCATTAAATATCAGCTCTCTAAGTTTCTCACCTGATAGTGAAACCCAAATATACTACAGACAAATGGAATGAAGTCATCTGTGACCTTTTACAATCCTGATTTAACCTTCCTGTTTATGTATTCCTTGTTGTGGTTACCCATTTGTACCTATGTGCGTTTATGCCTTTCTGGTGGTGCCTTCCTCTTTGCACTTTTCCATTTGGGCTTCCCTGCTTGTACCTTTCTGATTGTACCTGCCTGTTTAAACCTTCCCGATTTTGTTTTTCCATTTGTGCTTCTCGTTTGTACCTCTCTGTTTATATCTTCTACACTGGGCTTCTCTGTGTTTTCCCGTTAGTACCTTCCCATTCGTGCCTTCCTGTTTGTGCTTTCCTCACACAACGACACGATAAATATTCAAAGGATCTCCAATTTAGAGTAAAACATATTCAAAGGGGAACCATTTAAAGAAAACGTTTTCAGCACACATATCGCATTCCATATGGAAGAGAATGTTTGAGACCGAAAAGCATCTTTCTCGTGAATCCTGAGGATCACAGAGGCTGACCTGAGCCCAGGGAGGTGAGAGGCTTGCAGATGGCTGAAAGTCACTCAAGGATGGAAAAATGTGTGATAACGCTGACAGCTGGGCGAGACGTCTCAAGAGAGCGGCCAACAACAGCCTGTCACGTCACCCAACAAGCAAAGTGACCTATTCATCCCCCAGTTCACAAATAGCACTCAACAGCGTCATTGGAAGAGGAAAACCATGTATAAGAGTGATGTCAGGCTCCTTTTGTAATGAAGGATGGTTCTACAGCATGGATCTTACAGGCAGGATGTCCCACCTGAAGTATTCAGGAAAATATCTAGCATAAAAACAGTACCATGGAAGAATATTCTTGTAGAATGTCTTAAAAGAGAATAGAGAAAAAGTAAACTGACAGTTCACCTAGACTTAAAGAGACATAACATGACTACATACAGAAAGATAACAGTGCTTCTCAAAAATGATCAATAGCAATAACCCTAGAACATTTTTCCACACTGTAAATCACCTTTTAAACCCTTCTCCTATAACTGGCTGGAAATTGCATGCATAATCTGGTACCCCCTTCACTCTTCAAAGGGATGTTCACAGCAGCACGCCAACCACACTCAACACTATGCATCACTCATTAGAAACAGATCTTTTTGCAGAGGCATTTAAAACAGCAGCTTAAATGCCCAGCCTAGTAAACATTAGATAGATACCAAAATACTGAGTAAACTTAAATCAATTTCTAACTTGCCTTTTCTGTGCAAAGTAATGGAAAAAGTAGTGTAACAGTTAACTGAATTTCTCAAAGAAAACAACATCCAAAAAAAAAAATTCAGTCTGGTTTTATACAAGGGCCATAGCACTGAAACCACAGCAGTGAATGATCTGAGATTAATTACTGGCCTTAATTAATTAGTACCTTAATTAGTATCACAGGTGCCTTCAAGCTTTTAATCATTTTAGTCATTCAGCCTATTTAAAAGGAAAGAACATGCTACTGTGTTGTTTGGTATCATTGCGTGCATCACACTGAACATGGACCAGAGAAAGCAAAGGAGAGAGCTGTCTGAGGAGCTCAGAAAGAGGATTATAGACAACCATGTTAAAGGTAAAGGCTGTAAGACCATCTCCAAGCAGCTTCATGTTCCTGTGACTACAGTTGCCAATATTATTAAAAAGTACAAGGTTCGTGGGACTGTAGCCAACCTCCCAGGACGTGGATGCAAGAGGAAATGTAACCCCAGGTTGATCAGAAGAATAGTGTGGATGGTAGAAAAACAGCCAAGGAAACCATCCAAAACCATTCAAGCTGGGCTCCAAGGTCAAGGTACGTCACTTTCTGATCGCATTATCCATTGAATTTTGAACAGTATTGGGCTCCATGGAAGAAGACCCAGGAGGGCTCCACTATTAACAGAAAAACATAAAAAAGCCAGAGTGGAATTTGCCAAAATGCATGTTGACAAGCCCCAAATTTTCTGGGAGAATGACCTTTGGACTGATGAAATAAAACTGGAGCTTTTTGGCCAGTCACATCAGCTCTATGTTTACAGATGGAAAAATGAAGCTTTAAAAGAAAAGAAAACAAACCTACTGTGAAACATGGAGGGGCTCAGTTTTGTTTTGGGCTGCTTTGCTGCATCTGACACGGGGAACCTTGAATCTGTGCAGAACACAAGCAAGTCTCAAGACTACCAAGGCATCCTGGAGTGAAACCTACTGCCCAGTGTCAGAAAGCTCAGCCTCAGTCGCAGGTCATGGGTCCTCCAACAGGATAATGACCCAAAACATACCATAGAAAAAAAAATATTTGAGTATTCTTAAATGGCCCTACATGAGCCCAGATCTTAGCTCTATTGAATATCTATGGAAAGATCTAAAGATTGCAGCGTGGATAAGCCACCCTTCAAACCTGAGATAGCTTGAGCAGTTTGCTCAGGAAGAGTGAGCCAAACTACCTGTTGGCAAATGCAGACGTCTCAATGTGAAGTACAGAGATCAGGAACAGGATAAGCACTGCCAGACCCCCCCAAAATTACCTCCAGCAAGCCACTGGTGTGAATGTCTCTGACCAAATAATCAGAAACAGACTTCATGAGGGTGGCCTGAGGGCCCGACGTCCTCTAGGGGGCCCTGTTCTCACTGCCTGGCACAGTGGAGCTTGACTGGCATTTGCCATAGAATACCAAAATTGGCAGGTCCACCACTGGTGCCCTGTGCTTTTCACAGATGAGAGCAGTATTATTATGCCTGTTGGGGAAACTCTTTATGCCTCCTCCAACTTGCCCTTTGTAGGCATGAGTACGCTGGCTGTGAAGGGCAGCCACCCGTTGTGGGGTCCAAGGGAGCCGGGGGGTTAAGGGCCTTGCTCAAAGACCCGCAGACGTGCTGAGGCTGGGCTCGGACCGGTGACCTTCCGATCACAGGCACACAGGCTTAGCCCACTGAGCCACACGCTGCCCCCTCCAGGGTTTGGAGAAGCCGTGGAGAACGTTATGCTGCCTGTAACATTGTTCAGCGTGACCGGTTTGGTGGTGGATCAGTGATGGTCTGGTGAGGCATATCCATGAAGGGACACACAGACCTCAACAGGCTAGACAACGGCACCTTGACTGCAACTAGGTATCGGGATGAAATCCTTGAAATCATTGTCAGACCCTACGCTGGTGCAGTGGGTCCTGGGTTCCTCCTGGTACATGACAATGCCCAACCTCATGTGGCGAGAGTAGGCAGGCAACTCCTGGAGGATGAAGGAATTGATACCATTGACTGACCCCCACGCTCGCCAGACCTAAATCCAATAGAACACCTCTGGGACATTATGTTTCAGTCCGTTCGACGCTGCCAGGTTGGACATCAGACTGTTCAGGAGCTCAGTGATGCCCTGGTCGTGATCTGGGAGGAGATGCCCCAGGATACCATCCATCGTCTCATTATGAGCAGCTCCAACGTTGTCAGGCATACACAGATGCACGCGGAGGCCAAACAAACTACTGAGTATGATTTTGAGTTGCTGCAATGAAATTTTGGCAAGATGGACTAGCCTGCTGCATCTTTTTTTCACTTTGATTTTCGGGGTGCCTTTGAATTCAGCCCTCTGTAGGATGATAATTTTATTTCCATCAAATGATGTGGAATCCTTTCATTCCTAACACATTACCCAGTCCATATCAGTATAGATAACCCGCATGATTTTTTTCCCCCATTGAGATCTGATGTATATTCAAAGTGTTCCACAAATTTTTTCGAGCAGTGTATTTATGTAACATAAGATCGCCGTACTATAAACAAGCTGATCGATAAGGGGGGGCTGGTGGGTTAAACCTGACTATAATGGACCATATGTATAAACAAACCCCCGCCTGAGTGTTGAATGGTACGACCCGCGTGATCAGTGAAGGCGCAGAGAGGCAAGGTGGTAGTTTTGCGTAACAAAACATGCGCAGACCTGGGCCACAGCTGGCCGTGAAGACGCAGAGCAGCTCCAGGGCAGCCTCCATCAGGCGGTCGTCTAGCAGCAACCAAGGCCAGAGGGGGGCGATGGCGGAGGCCAGATGCGAGTCACAGGCTGCAGCCTGCAGAGGCAAGACATGCCACTCAATCTAGGCAAAGGGGCGAGCGGAAACCACGAAGCCACGAGCCTGACCATTGACGGCACCTACCTTACACTCCTCATTACGGTACAGGCAGTTCCGCAGCAGCTGCAAGACCAGCTTTAACTCTCTCAAGCAACTCTCTTCCTGTACAGGCCAAGATGCACATAAGAGCATGGGTTATTTCATACTAATCTTGTGTGGATGGTGTAATGTTCATGTTGCCTACCTTCTTCTTCTGTGCCGCCTTCCCAGGGTTCATCGATTCCTGCTGCAGCTGCAAATGGATGTTCCTCAGCCTCTCGATCAGCGTGTCCACCAGGCCGGCTGACGGGCGCAGGCGTGACAGTCAGCGTCAGGACAGCGGCACACACCGTAAACAGCTCGACAGACACGAACCTCTGCAGGCGTAGCTCTGTGCGCTGGGACTGCAGGCCAGGAGCGACAGGAACGCTCTGGATGTTACCTTCTTCAGGGGGTCCTGGAGCGGTTGTTTCTCGAAACACTGCCAGAAGCGATGAGAAATGAAAAATAAATGTCCCGGCGGGGATGTGCTTGTTTAAAAGCCTTCATGTCACACCTGAAGGTGCCAAGGCAGTCGGACCCACCTGCAGTAGCAGCTCACAGAGCTGGCTCCCGGGGCGGGCACTGAGTGGCGCGCAGAGGGGCGATTCGGCAGCTTTGCGGGCACGCCTCCTGCTCTGCTCAGTCAGGACGGCGCACAGAAAGCTCATGGCTGCCGAGAAGAGCACAGGATCCGAGGGGGAGAGCTGGACGCAGAGGGAAACGGTACCTGGGGGGCAGGGTGACAGCAGCGGATCCCCCATCAAGCAGGTGACCAGTCAATTGGCACAGAAGGTGACCAGGCAGCCAGAAATTAGGTGACTGGCAAGGAAGGTGATCAGGCGACCAGGCAAGCAGCACAATATGCAACCAGACAACCAGCATGAAAGGAGACCAGGTAACCGGCATGAAAGGAGACCAGGTAACCAAGCGATTGACACGGAACACGGAGGCCAGGTGACCAGCGTTGGAGGTAACCATGTGACCAGCGATCAGGTGACCGGCATGGAAGGTGTCCAGGCAACTGGTATTGAAGGTGACCAGAAACCAGGTGACTGGCATTGAAGGTGACCAGGTGATTAGAGATCAGGTGACCAGCGTCGAAGGTGAGCAGGCGATCCCCTGGAAGGCTACCCAGATGGCTATGGCTGAGGGAAATTCAGTGTCGATGGCATAACCGGCGACTGCACCCGCAGCTGAGATTTTAATGACGCTTATCAAGGGAGCAGGAGAGTAGGATTGGAAGTGGAGGAGGATAATAAGACGGATTCCAGGGCGTACCCGCCAATGGCTGCCAGCTCCGGGCCATCACCGCGGAGACAGATGGAAACACAGTGGGGGCGTCCTGCCTCAGCGCCGTTGCCAGGAGCGTAAACAAGGCGGCCCAGGTGTGATATACGGTGCCCCGAAACAGGGGGTCTGCAGGGCAGGAAGATGACAAACATGAGAATAACAGCGACATCAGGAGATGAATAAATACAGGTGTCTGTAGATGGATTAACTTAACATTTCATTTCTTAATCTACAGACAGATTGGTATTAATGAGGTATTTTTGCGGTCATTTTTGATACAATCAAGACAGAACATTATCGTTATTATTGTTGAGGCGAGATCAGATGATACGTGCTCAGCATTAAATGCCACTCAGGCTGTGCCAGGCGAAGCCACGTTTACTTGGCACGTGCCAGCCTGTATCATACCGAGGTGTTGGAGGTTGGCGGTGAGTGCAGTGAAGATGCCGTCGAGTAGGGCGGGCATCTCGGCCTCCATCTGGGACAGCAGCTCTGCGCTCAGTGTGATGCAGGTCTGCAGGAGAGCTGCAAAGCTGGAGAGGAACTGCAGGAGGCTCTGGGCCTAAGCAGCAGTCGGGGGCATGTTCATTAATTATTAAAGAGACTGACAACAGTGGCTTATTTAAGCAGCACGTAATTGAATGTTTGTAGGTAATTAACAAAGCCTGTTTGGTAAAAAATTAAGCTAACACTGCAGGAAACAGCAGCATCCGAACAAAGGGTGTAAACACAGAATGAGGGGGCGGGG
>JAODJW010000033.1:20350513-20380227 GCA_026777045.1 Hyperopisus bebe
GTGAGGCCAGTCCCACTCGGCTATCTATAGGCCTTAGATGGCAGTGAGCAGTAGCTTAGCGCACACCCACGACTTCACGCTGCGGTATGCATCACACCAGCAGCCCTGCTGGGGCGTTGACGACTAACATGGCAGGTATTTTTAAACTGTCGTACCAGCTCAGCTTGGTCCTGAAGGCCGAAGGCTGAGATTTCATACAGGACGTGGGTATTCAGCAGGAAGTTAACCCCGAGGCAGGACGGAAACCCAGGCCGGGCCACATTCTGGACTCCAAGACAATCCTAAAAATCATAACAAAGAAAAAACGACTTTATTATGTAAGTGGCAGTCAGTTAGCATGTAGTGTATAGGACCCCCACAGTGTCAAGTGACAGACGCCTGGTCCCGTTTGTGACCTTGAACTGGACCGCACCTTCACAATGTTTAGGGTACAGGTGTACGTCTCTGTCCTCACAAACACGAGCGGGTGAGAGAGCAGCTTCAGGAAAACATTCAGACTTTCCTTCTGGAGTCCGGCATTCGGCTGTGCCGATCTCCATCTGTAAGAAAGGACAGAGAGGGGGAAATGGGGGCATTTCATTTCTCCCACCCTTCTGCAAATAAATGAACCCCTTCTGAGGTTCACACAGTTATTAGGATTCGCATCAGGTGCATAAACAGCATCAGGCGCATAAACAGCATCTCACACATTGCAGCAGATCTGGATACACTTCTGGATGACAGGCAGATGCTTATGGTATGGAAGTCCATGAATGGCCTGCTCTGCTAACTCCAACAGCTCTGAGAAATTCCCTTCTCCCTGCCAATAATAAACACACGACCTGCATCAATGGACGGGAAACATACCATGATCACCCCATATTCCCGAAACACGTCTCAGCTACTAAGGTGCAATTCCAGATGCATGTACTAGAATCCACAGTCAGAATCCTTTTATTTACCAAGTGGTAAAAATATATTTAATAAAACAAAACAAAGAAACTATAAACAAATGTAAACTACAGACAGGTGCAAGGTATAAATTGTCAGCTAACTGGGGGAGGGCATTGATATGGCTTTCACTGCCACAACCCTCTGTTCAGGATAACATCCAGTGTGATCGCCACTACAGGATCTTAGTCAACCATGGATTTGAGTCACACAAGTGCTTTAACATGATTTTAGTTATTAGAATTTGGAATTTAGAATTAGGTGATCAGTGGTCACAACGAAATGTGTCCTCTGCATTTAACCCATATGTGACATCATGACATAGCAGGGGGCAACTAATTCAGCACCCGGGGAGCAGCGCTTGGGGGGGGTACGTTGCTCAGGGTACCTCAGTGATGCCTTGCTGGTCGGGGAAAAGATCCTGCTCCTTTTTTCTGTATACCGTATACCACATCATGAAACCTTGATATTTCCTGAGACGGTTATCATACAATAAAAATCTCATATGGATTGACATGCTATATTAGATTAATAATGTATATTTAGCATAGCAATATGTTTTGTTTTTTGATTATCTAAAAGGAGATTTCATTTTTTTACCGATACTGTAACACCATGATATTTCATGACGGTTATCATACCATAAAAATCTTATATCGTTGCCACTCTAACCATGATTAAATAAAAATCGCTGCGCTTCAAGGCTGGGTGTCACACCCAAAACAACAAATAAACCACAAAATAAGGATATTAATCATAAACTCTATTGTACTGTGCGATAGCGGCTTTCTTCCGATGTTATTTTCAGCACAAATAGTCGCATAGTGAGGATAAAAGTATGTTTGGACCAGAATCATCAAGCACAATGTGAGCACAGACCAGCGGGGGAGTGGGGAGGGGGGGCAATCATACTCAGGCACGGTACAAGGCGACCAGGCCATGTGGGAGTATGCTCTAAGACTTTGACAAGCCCTGCCCACAAGAGAATGAGCCCCCCTGATGAACATGACCAATGAGAGAATGGGCCTCTCTGACAAGCCACACCCACCTGACATCCCCTGCCCATCCAGTTGACGAGCCCCACGCACCTGATTGTGGGCCTCCCTGACAAATGCGCAGGTGGACTCCATGAAGCACGCCGACTGCGCCACCCGCTGGTATAAGCAGTGTTTGTCAGGGCTTGCTTGCTCCAGGTAGGCCACGGCGGACTCGTGGACGCCTGGGTAGGCCAACCGGAAGGGCACGTCCATGCAGAGGAGGAAGAGTTCCTCCTTGGTGCTCTCTGGGAGATTGTCCCCAGCCTGCGTCAAACAGAAGAAACGTAACGGGTAAAAGAACCTGGCGATTCGTGATCTGGCATCGTGCCGAGCCCAACGTCTCCCACGCCGCCGGATCCTACACACCTTCTCCACGGGAAGGAGGGTCTGAAGCAGCCGGATGGTGAACACGGCGGTGCCCACGTACGCCATCCGGTGGTGGATGAGCGACATCTCAGACGCATCAGACGAACAGGTGCCGTGGCGCTGCAAAACGGCCCCCAAACAGCCCAGGGACGTCAGCAGCTTATCTTTCTAGAGAACAGTGAGAAAGGTGGCGTAATGAAGGATAAATTCAATTCCGGACCATGGACAACAGCCCGTAACATACAGCAGGGGGCAGCAAAGGCCCTACAATTACCACCCAGATGATGTCGAGCCGGTTCCTTGGACCCATTACTGTGAGGGTATTATAGACAAAGGGGTAACAGGGTTTGTCAAGTACATAACTCATGGCACAGAAAAACTGCTGTGAATTTTTCTCTCTCCCCCACCCCGTTCCTCCGCAGAATAATAAATGACCGAGCGGCATAAGATCATAAAGATGGATCCCGCCCAGATCACATCGACCTCAGATGCAAATGTCGGGGGGTGGGGGTGCTCCAGGAGGTGGTCCGCATTTCGGGGGACGCCGGTTAGCGTGTCGGCCGCACCGCTCCAGGCTAAGCTGCCAAAAGCTGACGTGTGAGGGGGGTGTGGCGGCAATGCTAATCAGACCCACGGTGGAGGGATCACCCTGAGGGAGCCGCCGGCGGAGCGTGCGGCGCACAGTCACGGTGCACGGGAAGAAAATAAATAAGGGAGCGGCGGCGAGGAGGAGGGAGACACGGGCACTTGCCAAGTCCAGGCCAATTAAGCCGCTGTCCTCCCACACGGCATCCGACACGCTGCTTGCCAGCAGCGGCAGCGCCTCCGACAGCAGCTCCAGGATGCGCAGGAAGACCTTCATGCTCTCTGGGGGGGTGACAGAGTCACGTACTTCATGAAAGAAATTAAAAACGCGCCAGTCGCCGGGACATTATGCGTGTCCATCTGTGCTGGCGGAGGTAGTGCCGCAGCCCTCGCCCGTGTTCGGCTGGGCCACGGCGCCGACCCGACCCACCACCTTGCCCATCCTCAGCTGGGCCACGGCTCTGACCCAACACGGCCCCTCACCCGTCTCCAGCAGGGGCGCCGCACACTGCACCACTGCGGCGCCCAGCTGGGCCAGACTCAGCTGCCGCAGCTGCAGATCCGCTGTGTCCTCGGCCTCCGTCTCCAGCGACTCCAGATGGACCAGGTCCACCGGGGAACGCAGCGGGGGTTCGGAGGCAGCCCGGGGGCGGGAACTGCCACTGCTGAGTGGGGGAGGAGGGAGAGACAGAAGGGTGTTCTGTCAGCACTGTGGGGGGGGCGGTGAATGAATCGTTACAGTGACCTTGAGCTTTCTGGTCTATAAACAGGAATGCTATACATGTCAGCTACACCTCTGAGTACAGGAATAAGACAACAGATCGAGAATGAATCACTGACTAATATCTACAGATATATGCCAAACACATAATAAACAAACAAAGCGGGCACCCTGCACCTGGAGCTGGCGACATCTCCATCCTGGCCGTCTCCTCTGGCCCGCTGGCCGGTGCGGCCCAGCACCGAGGGTCGGGGGCTGCACTCGCCCGGGGGGGATGCGGGGGACAGGTGAGCGGGGTGCACTTCTTGAGGGTAGGACACCGAGGAGTTCTGGGACAGCGTGTCTGGCAGGGCAGAGATGAACATGCCACGCAATGGCAAATTAACCTTCCTGACACTTGTTGGGTCATTTTTAGCACCTGCCAGCATCGCAGTTAAATACAGAAACGTGGGCTACATTTCATGCTCATGCACCTAGTGGGGTTTTGGTTCGGATCCCGGGTTCAAACAGGCGCGCTCCAGACGATACCTTGTTTAACAGAGTGGAAACTCGGGTCCCTGTGAAAGCGGAGCCGGCTCCGCAGGTTGATGCAAAGCTGCTGCAGGCATGCGGCGGCATGCATCACCAGGTCACTGGTGTGGCCCCCGCTGCTCAGGGTAAGAAGGGACAGGAGGTTCTGGGGGGCGGGGGGCAGGCAGCAGTTCAGAGAATGCAAAAAACCACGGCAAACAACACACAGTCAGTCACAGGAGTGACAGAAATAGTGCTGAGAGTAATGTGAGTATGTCAGACAGAGATACTGCTGGGAGTAATGCGAGTATCTCAGACAGAAACAGTGTGGGGAATAATGTGAATATCTCAGACAGAAATAGTACTGAGAGTAATCTGAGTATCAGACAGAGATATTGCTGGAAGTAATGTATCTCAGGAAGAAACAGTGCTGGGAGAAATGCGAGTATCTTCTACAAGAACGGTACATGGAGTATTGTGGGTACATATCTCCTACCGGAACAGTGCAGGGAATATTGGGCCTCATTCACCAATGTCTCAGGAATATTGGGCCTCATTCACCAATTATCTCAGACAATAATCTTATAATTGTTCTTACATTTTTTCTTGACAAAGGTCCTAAGGTTTTAAGAAAAGTCTGCGTCAGATTCATGACGCGTCCATAAAGCACAGAACTATTTACAAATGTGTTCTTATAATGATGAACACCATTGTACTCATAAACTGAAGGTGCAAGCCCGTTGTTCCTAATTAGCACAGGTAAACACCAATCCCCATAAAAGGGCATGAGACTGCAGTACTGAGTGCCCACACAGAAATTAAGAAGAAAATTTGAGAATGAAGTCAAGAATTCCCAAACGAAAATCTAAAGACGGTGGAGCACCGGACTCTGAAAGTAAGAAAACCTCTGTGGAGGAGGTACTACCACAGGAAGTGAGCCACAAATGAGCTGTAATATTTAATATAACATTTAGTAACATCAGTACTGGATTTAAAATTATTAAATTATTATTATTAAATTTTAAAGATTCAACAATTAACTGTAGAATTAAATAAAACACAATGAGCAATTATTTTGCACAAAGTTTCTGTGCACAATTGTGCTCCTGAGTGTACGTAGATACTGTTCTTACCCAAGAACAAATACCAAATAAGAAAACATTGATAAATGATAAAATATTTTTGAAACTGCGGAAGAAGGTTTTAAGAAGAAATTTATTCTTAAGAACAGTTGGTGAATGAGGCCCAATGGGAGTATCTCAGACATAAACAGCGCTGGAAGTAATGCAATTATCTCAGACAATAAGGCAGTGAATCAACCTGAAGCTCAAACCCATTGTTCTCTGGGAAAATGCTACCATGCATCCAAATCCATTTGATCCGATCTATCTAATTGGTTTTATCGACCAGACACAAAGGCTTTGATCCCATAATCTTAAGTGCAGAAATTAGGCATTTGTAACAGATTACTCTCATTAAATCCATTAATCTTACCTGCACGATAGTCGGTCGCTGTAGAAATATTTCAGCAGGAAAGTCCTGCATGATGACATTCTGCAGAAGATCACAAGTGGTCCGGACCAGCCTGTGGTTGCTACTTTGCAGAGAGCTACAAGAGGAAAACCAATACAAATATTCAACACATGCACTCACAAGGCAAGCATGACTGAAAATAAGAGCTCATTTACACAGAGAATAAGGACATTAAGGTGACTGTAGGACTTGGTGTTTTATTTGGGGAGAGCAGATGTTAAGGAGGAATGAGTTAGGAAGAAAGGCAAGGAAGAACAACTGATTCTGATGTGTTGAGCGGAAAAATCAGGAGAGCTGAGTGAGTTATCTCCAGAACAGATGGGCCCACCCCACAATCCACAAGGGCACATGCTATGGGCTGTTTGGTTACTGATTCACCCAAGCCATGCATTCTGGAGGTAGCCTAAACAAGCACAGGAAAAACCTACAAACTCTACATATGCACATGCAGAAAGTTAGGGCAGAAATCGAATCCAGAACCCAGGAAATGTGAGACCACTGCACTGCTGATCAAACAGCAGTATCCGTCTGTGTGAAACGGCTTATGGACAGGTTAATCAGGAAGGTGAAAGACTGGAATGAAGAGGCACACTGAGGTGGTTAGGGGATTCGCTGTGACGGCCAGACTTCCCGCACCTCTCATTCGATGCTAAAATGTGCCGGTCGGTCGTAGTCATCGTCAGCCAAGGAAAAGTGCAAAACTTCAGGCATTTTACTGAAGTGCTCACTAAACATGACGGCCAGGAGGAAAGAAGAGCCACAGTTAACACACCTCATTACTTTTAATTCCCATTTTAAAGTAATTAATTCACACACACATTGAAGATTGGCAATACATTTAACTACCTCTTTATATCTACAGTTACCTAAGGGCACTGCCAAAACGGATCCTTCTGAAGGTATTTTTGATAAACGGACGTGTGACGGCAGTCACATGGCCCGACATGAGCGAGGACGTGACCTACCGGGTGTACTTTGCAGGGGAGCCTCTGCCCATTTCAGTTTGCCCGGGCTGCTCTGGAAGTACCCCATGACTGGCACCTCATCTTGAACAGAGCATGGCAAGGCAGCGGCTGCCAGTGGGAGACACAAATACTCATCATTCCTGCATCACGCCCCATTCCACAGACACCTGCGGTGATTTAATCTGCTACTGTAGCCTCTTGAACTGTGACCTAGCAAAGGGCACAGTGACCACCCCCACGGCAGGAATGGGAGGGCGCATGCTACACACGATGGCAGAATATTACAAGCTAATTACATACACAGATACGGGTACATGGTAAGGGCGCCATTTTTCCCATTGCTGTGTAAGGCCTGGCACCCTGCTACAAGCTGTCCTGAATCATTCATCTTTTTCGGCAGTGTTTCCCAAGCCGGTCCTCAGGGACACCGAAGACAGCCCACTTTTTTGCAAAATCTGGAGGAAGCAAAATGTGGACTGTCTGGCAGGACGCTGGGAGGGAGCAAAAATGTGGACTGTCTGGCAGGGAGCAAAAAACGTGGACCGGCTATGGATCCCCGAGAACCGTATTGTGAAACACTGTTTTACGGAATTGCTTAACAGAAGCTAGCGCACAGAGTGAAAGAGATCTGACCGCATGTCAGGGAGGGTGACACTGTACCAAGGTCTACAGATGGATGCTTTAAAAAAAAAAACTACCTTTCTCAGTGGTACAACAGAAGAATCATACATGAAAGAAACCAGCAACATATTCATCAAATCCCGGGTTCATTAATTACAACCACAAGCCATTCATTTGTGAGTGATAATAGCAAAACAAATCAAAGCCTGAAGTAGCACCTCTGGTATCAGAAGCTGATTGCTGATGTTCTGCTGGGGAATCTAGAGGCGCATCTGGCAGTCGGAAGAACCGCTCGAGGATGCCGTCGATGGCGGACCGCAGCGGCGCCTCCAGCTTCGGGGAGAGCTGGCTGAGGAATTCCACCGCGCCGGCATCTTGAAGCATCTGTGCTGCGGCGGGATGCTGGACAGGACAAGGGCCGCGGAGTTTAACACAGTTAAAGAAAACAATTTCAGACCTTGTAACAATATATTTCAAATCAATTCATGCATGTAATTACTGAAATGGATAATACTCTGTTTCCTGTTTTTAAAAATGGGGTTTAATTCACTGCTGCTGAAAACAATTCACACCCAGATGAGGCATTCTGCCTCATACCATTATTCACTAAAAATGTTGTGGATTACGCAACATCTATCCGTGTGATATATGGATTATAAAGTATTTATCCATGTGACATATGAATTACCCTGTAACTATCCTATACAATACATGAATTACGTAGTACCCATCCACGTGACATATGGATTATGGAGATATATGGATTATTATCTATCAAATACATGGATTATGCCGTGCTTATCCATCTCATACATCAATTATACAGTACCACTGTTTGTGATATATGGATTATACGGTTCTTGGGGATCCACTGCCGGTCCACGTTTTTTTGCTCCCTGCCAGTCTACAGTACTTACGCATCCCATATATGGATTACATGGCATCTGTCTTTATGATACGTCTCTTCTGCGTTTGGGCCTCACCTCAGCCAGCATGGCCAGCAGCCGCAGCGCCTCCTCTGGTACCGGCACCTCCGGGAGGTTGAACCACTGGAGGAGGTTGAGGAGCAGCAGCTTCTCCTGGGCCAGGTCGGGGACGCAGAGCAGGCCATGCTCCAGCTTAGACAGGAGGTTCCTGAGCGCCCGTTCCCGCACTTCAGCCAGCTGGTGGCCTGTGGGAAGAGGAGGAATAGGAGGACGAAGATGACGAAGATGTCGATGAGCATAGGCTATACTAGGTGTTTCTCCCAGGGGTTGGGTGAGAGAGCCCCACCAGACATTCATCCAGATAAATAAATTTGAGGAATCAAAGTAAATACATTTACAAAAAACTGTTATTACACACTGATAAGACTAACACAAGATAGTCAATACAAACATACACACAACACGAAGCATGTCACAAAAAAAACATAACGACAGTATAATTTAACTTTATTGAACTTAATATGTTCAAGTGGTATTCGCACGTCCAGTAACATTGCCTATGACGGAGAAGGAGGATGAAGACAATGATTATGAAGATGAGGTAGGAGAAAGGCACCTGACGTAAAACCGTGATGCTAGGAAGGATCTGGCGTTAGGTTTAATCTAAACAGACTAACAAATCAAACTTTCAGATCACGATTAACTAAAAGACTTTAAAATCTACACCATGGAGCAAATAAAAATGCAAACTGCAGGACGGAGTGAAGTAACTTATTGCTAGTTACTTACCAGTCTTCTTTATAATCGTGGACAGCTCCATGTCAGCTAACTAGCCGGCGCCTCCATGCCCGCGAGATGAAAACATTAGGTGACTGGAGGCGGAGCGCGGCACACAGAAGGCGGCAGCCCGCGCAGACGGCCCGCGCGGACACAGCGCAGGCAGCCAGCGCAGACGACGAGCGCAAGCGGAGCGCAGGCAACTCACGCAGACGACGAGCGCAAACGGAGCGCAGGCAACTCACGCAGACAGCTCGCGCGGACAGCCCACGTTTGCCTTCAGAGGCGGTGCCAGCTGTGCTGGGAGTCGCTGTACTTCCGGGTCAAGCGCAGCAACGGTTGGTTAACGGTAAGGTGGTTAACGGGAAGTGTCCGAGTCGTATACTCTCAGGATAATATAATACAGTAAATCCAGATAATAATAATGATAATAATAATGTATTACTCCCATAAGATATGTACAGCTTCACTATGAAACCGAAGTCATTAAATAATGTTAAGATTACTAGGGGGTGCTTTATCAATTACTGGCAGGAAAGCTGTACCACTCCTGAAACAGGTTGTGTTGTAGGCCTACAAAAAATTAAAAAATAAGAAAAAATTTCGGTAATTTGTTCGTCCTTTTCTGCTTTGTGTTTCCTTTTTTGTTCCTTTGTATTTTCTTTAAATTCCAACATAATTTTTACAGCTGAAACATCAAGACGTATCTTTTACATCCAGCACCCAGATGCTTTGCTTTTGTTCTTTTCATGCTCTCTCTTGTTAGTTTCATTTGCCTGTTTAGCCTGTTGCTTGCTGTCTTACACTGTACACTCTGCAGTGATCGGCTGACAGACTTCAATGCCAACATCCATTGTTTCAGTGGCACATTAATCGGGCCATCTATTTACCCAGAAGGAGAATATTTTTACAGGCCTGTCTTGGGGGGCGTTCAAATTTTAATCAATAGATCTGTTGAGAAGATAATATGATGGGAAAAATACTGTGAAAATGCCAGGATTTTGTTCTCGGTGAGATAATACACTGTCAGAAATGCTTTGTTTGGCTGTCAAAGGTGGTATTCGTTGAAAAGCACCAGTTACTAATGCTCTGTGAGTTTGCATTAATCTTTGCTATTAAATATATTCTAGTGATGACTGATCAGATCAAATGAACTGAGCTGAAATATAAATTATAATGTTCCTAAAACTCTTAGCATAATTTCCTAGACTTCTGTGTTTTACAGTGTAGATGTGCTATATAAGTAACATACAGATCCACTGAAAAATATGTTTCCAAAGGTAAGGTAGGCTCCAAATCTATAAATATTGTAAGCAATAGCTTGACAAATCACTGAAGCACATCCTTTTTGACTTGGTAAAGCAACTGACAGGAAGAGGTACACTGTAGTTGGCTGCAAACTGGCTCGGTCACTCCAGAAGGGAACAACTGCATAGACCAAAATGATGTTCCTGTCAGAGAGTGACATAGGCTTCAGACATGCTCATGCTAGAAGGAAAACTTGGTATAGTCTCAGCACTGACGTCTTAAAGTGCCTAAAATGTCTTTTGGGGAATGATCTCATACATTGATAGACAGTCTGGTTGAAGGAGAATATTCGCTTCGTCACAAGCACAAAACATATGGACCAGAAGACCACCTTTTATGTGAGGACTGCAGTCAAGTTTTAGGTTTAATTTTTCATCAAGCAGACACCATGAGAGATCCTGCTGGTAATCAGTCTTGATGTGAGATCAGTCATTCACATGGCTGGGAGCTGGAGGTAAGCTTCTCCTCTAATAAATGAGAACAGCTTGTCGTGTGAGTCATCTGCAGCCTCAAACTGAGTTTGATTGTTGTAATCTCCCTCATTGTCCCAGGCACCGTCGGAGGCAGCCTACCCTATAAACACACAGGGAAGTGCAGGCAGCCACGGTGACCTTTAAGCGCATCTCCACATGCCGGCACTGTTTGTTATTTGTCTGTTGATCTCTCAGGATGGCTGCCTGTCTCAGCATCCCAGTTGACACAGGGCGTTTGACACAGAACGGCTCATTATGGTTCTCCCTGAAGATCCGCTCTGCATCTCACTGGCCTTCGTGCCAGTCCTGCTCTCGCCCAAAGTCGCCGTCTTACACTCATCATTCAGTTACCCGCATTGCATATTGAGATATTTTTGGCAACTTTTTTATTTTTAAGGCCAGGGTTACATGTTCAGGTTTTACAGTAAGTTTTACATTTACAGAATTTAGGGTTACATGCAGGTCCTGCGGGTGTCATACCAGCCTCAGACATGTACTGAAACATGTACTGAATTACATGTAACATGCCCGCTTGTATAATCAAAAAGTCTGCTGCACCTTTTGTATCATTTATTTCCTTCTAAGGCAAATCTTCCCACTTTCATCAAACTAATATATTTATTTAGCAGACACTTTTATCCAAAACAACATGCAGTTCAGAAAGCAAGGACCCAATGGTGACATCATTCTGTCAAGCAGGGGATTATGGGTACGGAGTCCTAGCCCACAGAAAGCACACATACCACCCCAAGATACATGCACATTGTGTTAAGCCATCATTTAGTGTGTGAAGCAACTATATGTGAGTGACAGTGCAGCATCAACATGACATTTAAAATGGCACCCATGTCCCCCCAGCAATGTTACGCGTGTGTGTCACGATATGACTGCCATATGCGGAAGTCCTGAGAAACACAGTGACTACATGCCCTTTCCAGAGGCATCAGCATTCCAGGTTTGATGGAATCAGTTTGACCTGATTACAGCATGTGTGTTGTGGTAAATATGCACAACTTACAAAATATAAATGCTTTATCTTGCATAGAGTATCGGAACATTTCTCAGGTAATAAGCTTGTTATTTTGTCATAAAAATGCACACGTGCGCGTGAGTGCCTCGTGGCTGGTTTTTCTTGACCAGTCTCTAGATTGCATTTAGTAGTTTTGACAGGGAGGGGTGCTCCCCTTGTCAGACTGCTGAAGAATACCCCCTGGCACAGAATATATCAGCTTACAGTGACTCACCAGTCCCCTCCATGGATTTGCGTTCAGCTGTAAAACAGAGGTTTTTCTTATCTTTACAACACCAGATATCCTCTCCAGGATGATAAGAACCACAGTCCTCCCTATCAAGCTGAGACTTAACTTCTATTTCTAAATTGTGACGGCTTATTATTCAGAAAATTAAGGATAACACCTTGGTGTTTATGGTGATTTATTACATTATTGATATATGAAGCAGTGAACTTTAGCATCTCCATTACTGCTACATTATGTTCTGTGGAAGTGCGGTTTGTGCAAGTGTGTAGCCACTAAACCTCTCAGGCAGATTAATGTAATAGCAGGAAAGTGAGTGTTAGGTGTTCGTCAGGCTGTCATGAAGGGACAGACAATGAGAGATTCTGCAGAAACTCCGGAGAAAAAAGTTGGCTTCCGGGCCTACAGTCTGCTGCAGGAGGCTGCCTGGATGCTCAGAGCAATGGGTCTTCTTGCGGCAAAAACCACAGACACCCTGTACCATGATTCAGGCCCAAGACAGCCTCATTAAAAATGCTTCTGCAAGCCAGTAGTGCCCTGATCAGCATCTTCTTACAGTCTTTAATAAGCATGGTGCGAAACAGTTTTGTATTTCTCATACTCATTATGACAGTTGCTAAGTTTTTTTCTTCTTCTAATTAGCTCAGTGATATTAAACAATGACATCCAGCTTAAGCTGAGAACTATGGTGGTTATGTCCTAATGAGATGACATCATCATCCGTGAGAAAAACACACAGACACACACACACACACACACACATATATAATGTAATATTACACACACAAAAATATTTTCAGTAAATATAGGGTTTTACACATTAAATAATAATAAAATAAATAATCCTGTTGTGAAACACCTTTAAACTCCCTAATCTTGAGACTCCCTCGTGTGGACAAACACCTGCCACAGTTAGTCAAGCTGGCACAGCTGTTCCTACGAAAGTGAAGGTTATTGGGTATTTACTGCATGTCAGGATGCATGTTGCAGGTAGTACGTCTGCATTATCCTCCTAACAAGGTAGGCTGTGTTACCTGAAGTTCCTTGTCTTTCTGTTCCTAATTGCACTGTTTACGATTAGTGCTGAGGACAAAGTGTAATTTGTAAATTCTGAAATCATACCTAATGAACAAAATACACCATTCTATTTTATTTTCATGTGAAAGCCCTTTCTGATTAAACAGCGCAATCCAATAATAAATGTGCAATTTAAAAATTCCCCTTGAGATCAACAGACTCAAATTTAGGACATGACTTTATTCTAAACTTTATACTATGGCAATATTTTAATCCAAAATTAATATACCATTTACGAGATGGCTTGCTCTATTTGCATCGCATTTTGCGCATTTTTTTTGTTTTGTTTGTGCAGTAACAGCATGGAAATTGTGCACTAAAGCATAATATTTTAATAATAGCGTAAATTCTGAAGTGAACCACTCTGAAGTGTACCATTCTGAAATGAAAGACTTTGAATGTACCTTTCTGAAGTGAACCACACTGAAGCGTGCCATTCCGAAGTGAACCATTCTGAAGTGTATTCGCCAGTAGAGAAGTGAATGACATGAAATCAAGTGGGAAGTCGGCAGAGTGGCCAGCAGACTGCCTGCCGTAGTATGGCTCAGGATGCCTGCTACTAAAGACAGACTGAGCAGTAGAAACTCCATTGTGTTATGTGCTGGTGTGTGTCTCCACTGCAGGGGGCTTTTTCCAGTCACAGGTGGATCTTAGGAGGATGGAGTCTTCCGCTGCTTCTTCCTCAGCTCACTGTTGGCCTACTGGCCCTTTTTGTCATTGTGCCTGTTAGATTCTGTTTTTATCCCATCTACATTCAATAAAGGCCTTTTTATATTCGAAGCTGCGTATCCCGACGTGTATGGAGATCTGCAGCTCCCCAAACAACCTGACGCTGATTGTCAACTGATCTTCTGCACAGGGAGTTCATCATTCTGTAGCTCATCACTCTACAAAGGGTGGTCATGGAGCTGAAAGCATGTCCGAATGACCTCAAGTGCTTAACCTCCTTATGCATTTGCCAGCGTGGAGTCAGATGACATACATACACGCTGCAGTACATTAGTACACAGATTGTGCAAAATCTGTGCGGGTCCTAGACTGGATTTCATCCTTCATACCATTCCGGTGCATGTCTGTACAAACGTGAATCTTCCATATTCACCTCATTGTGTGCACCGATTGTACCACACTGTGTGCTCATTTGAGTGTTTACTGCATGCTGTGATTGTGGCTATTTTTCTTGCTTTAAACATTTTTTAAGCAAAGCTTTGGACAGATATCACAACCAAAGTTTTAACTATAGAGCCTTACTGGAACTTACCTGAACCAGAATGTGCTAGTTCAAAGCAAGTTCCGCAAGCAAAAAAATAAAAAAACACATATACACACACATACATTCACACACATATATTTGTACTAAATGTATATGTATTTCATATGTATTAATTGGTATAACCTTGTAATTATTATTATGATAGTAGACGAATTGTCCTCAGAATGTTCCTTGAACTAACGCCCCCCCCCCACCCCCCAGAAGTATCGCGGAGGCAGCGTGATCTGGCACAGTAAGGACAGGTAATTAGTGCCTTTTCACAGACACATTCCCCCAGCACTGGCCTGGGCAGCTTTTTGCTACAGGATGCTATGAGATTGTCAGTTAAACAGCATGGATAAAAAACAATAGCGCACAGTGTATGGCCTAAATTAGCCTAGCGGCAGTAAACACTATTACCCACTTAAAGTAGCAGTGACACTAATTAGGCAGCAGATGAATCGTCGAGAACTTGATGTTTAGCTTACATTTCAGATTCCAAGTTATTCACAACATACTTTGAAAACAGTTAGCAGGCTGTATGTTTTGTATGGAAATTACTGCTTGTTACAGTTCTGTTCTGCAATCCTAGAGCCATCCATTTTCTGTAACCATTTATCTTATGCAGGGTCATGGGGGGTCTGGATCTTATTCCAGAGGCTGCAGGCATAAGACAGGAAACAATGGGGAGCCAATTCCATTGCAGGGCACACACCTATGGGTAATTTGGTAACTCCAGTTAACCTCGGCATCTTTTGGACTGTGGGGGGGAATCCGCAGTACCTGGAGGAAACCCCAGGGGGAGAACATGCAAACTCCACACACATGGAACCACAGCAGAGACTCAAACCCTGGTCCCAGAGGTGTGGACCACAGTGCTAACCACTGCACCATCATACCGCCACGGGCAATCCTAGACATCCCAAAAAAATCATATCTATATTTTTGACCATTATCATATATCATTGTCTGCTCTGAGCAATTTCTTATCAGCTCAGTGGTAAGTTTACCACCATTAGATGGTTTAAACAAGTGACATTCATTACAGCCTATACAGAAGGTCATGCTGCGAGACTGCAATAAGAAGCAGAGCCTCATAGAAATACAACTGGTACAAGGATAAATAACAGTAAATCGCTTTATGATCAAATAAAGTTTGACTAAATGACTGATTCGGCCACTATATCAAGGCATAGTACAGAAAAAAAACACTTCCTGTTTTAGAAAAGGTACCATTTTATAGCTGCAAAGGAAGTGCCATTACAGATTTGTGGCTTGGTATAAAATGGTAGAATACGGGTTGAAATGGGTGTTGACATTCCAGCAGCAGCTACGTCAGGAGGGGGATTCGGCTGCGCAGACAGACGCCCTCCCTGCGCGTGTCCTCACACCTGCTGCTGGTTACACAGCTGTTCTGGAGCCGCAACGGCAGCAACGTTCCCGCATGGGGTCTGGAGGCTGCGCTCGTGATCCACAGCCAACCTGAAGAGCACTCTGGCCCCACAGCTTCGGCACCTTCATACGCTCGGTGCCCCACAAGCTGAGCAGAAGATAGTTACATTTCAATTACGAAATTATTAAAGCTGTGAAACAGACACGGGCAGAAGAAGGGAAATATGCATACGCCGTACCACACTCCAATCCGATAACCCCAATCTCGTGTTCATATTAGCAAACTAAAGAAGTTGGACAAAAGGATTTTTTATTGCACACCAACCATCTGTGTTGGGGATGCTGACTGAATGCAAATTGGCTCACATCCCCTCAGGTGGGCCTGCGGGAGCAAGCAAGGAGCAATCTCCTCCAAGCGGCGTTCCCTGCTCCATAAAGCCTGGAGACAAACGAGGGAGAGGAGCAGGTGGCTGTTAGCACGAGCACAGGGGATGGTCTGTGTGGCAGTCTACATCCTCCAAGCCACCGGGGGGTGCCCCGCTTTGAGGTGTAAGGAGCAGGTAACTGGCTGCTCTGATAGAAAAGGAAAAAGCACGCCTTGACCTCCATTACATCGTTTAGTTTCTGATATAACAGCCCCAAGTTTCCAGCAAATCCACAAGGCTCATGGGTAAACCAAACACCACAATTTTTCTAGGATGGACTTAAAAGCCATTTATTTCTAACATTAAATGCAAAGTATCACTTACACATTCAGAGGTGTTTCTTACTTTCAGAGAATAGCTGTTAAAATTTTAGGCTGTAATACAAGGCTTCAGCCCTGAGAAATGTGTTTAACCTTTACTGCCCCAGCAAAAAAAATCTAAGTACCAGTAGATTTTTTGTGAGTCTGCTTAAGATGGAATAATGACATATTCCATCTGGATTTTCGACTAGTAATAGGTATTATTCATACACAGAAGACCAGTGAATAAAATATAAAGGAATATATTTACCAAGCTATTGTGGCACTCGAGAAACAACACGTTTTATCTCCAAGCCCTCAGTATTTGTTAGTGTCAAAACACTTTCTTCTGTAAAGTATTCATGGCTGGGGGCTCAGTACTTTAAATATTCACAAGTTTTCTGGATGCCAGCTTCCAGGCAGATTCCAGCAGGATCCTGCTGAAGCAACCCACTACTAGCCTATTTGTCCTGTAAAACATATGCGAATACTCACACACACATACACACACACACACACACACACACAGGTGTGTGTATATATATATATATATATATATATATATATAAATAAAAAAAACACAGTGTGTGAGTATGTATATACAGTACACACACACACACATAAATATTTTTGGATAAACAGAAAATGAATTGTTTGACAAAAACAATTCTTAAATCACGCATGGATTATACCAGGCCTACTCAAGTTTTCCCTGTAATGAGATAATCCATTGATAATGCTTTCAAGAAAGGGTAGATCTGATTTAACCATGGTCGTTAAAATCTCCATTACACCCTAATATATAATTTTCAGGAATTAATTTTAAAGTTCTTCATTAACATCTCTTCACCTTCTTGGTATAAGGCCAAGGAGACAGCAGAGTCTGGAAAGGGTTTAGGATGATTCACTTTAAGGGAGAACCAAACCCCCCCCACCCCACCCCAATATACCAGCTTGTCCATTCTGTAATCAGCACAAATATTTCAGCATTCATGCAATTTCTCGACTCCTCAGAAGTTCTTCCAAAGTCCCGCCTTCATAAGCTATGCCCTAGGCCATCTCCCCTAACCCAGCCTTTTCAAACATTTCCATTTCTATGGCTGTCATTTAAGGGTGTCTCCTTACATATTTTTTACAGTCATGTGCGGCTCAGTGGGTTTGGCCTCTGTGTCTTTGATCAGAATGTCACCATTTCAAATTCTGGGGTTGCAGAATAGCGACATCTCAGTTGGACCCTTGAGCAAGGTCCTCCACCCCCTGAAAAATGCCCCAGGGACTCTGGACGGATGGGTCAAAAAAAAAAAACACACCTTCTACTGTAATATAGCTATTGTTGTACAAATGGCAAATAAAACTCATTTTACTTTTTAATGTTGATATAGCCTGAATTTTAGGTCTGCGGTTGACAGCACGGTGACACTCCAGCAGTCCCGATGCCACAGATGACTGGCAGCTGTCCTGCTTCATAAGCTCTCCATGTAGCGTTGAGCTGGGAGCACACGGCTTTGACAGCCCAGGAATATCTCAGAGAGCGTGCCCAGCCAGTGAAAACAGGCAAGCCATCACAGAAGCCATCACAACCTTATAGCTAGTTCATGTCAGTCACAGAAACGACCTTCCTGTTTAAATGAGGGACCCCCTTTCGTCAGCACCAAGCATATCCCTTGTTCCCTGTCTCTCAGTATATTAGGCCCGTTTTATTCATGTCTGTGGTGCCCTTCTATGAAATTTTTAAACCTATTAATATGCCTGTGTCTGTATTGTGACTCATTTACCAATTTCTCTGAAGTTAGTATTACAACTGACAATTACAAAGAACAAATACGTGACAATTGCATGATGTCACTCATAATACAAATGTGTTTTTTGGTAGGTATTTGTCCCATTACCCTACTTTGGAGGTAAAACAGAATAAAATATCCCTTTTTTGTATTTTATTTCAGAGACAAATTTACAGGCATGTAAAAGATTTAGTGCTTTGCACTGTATACAGTACTGGGTCCTAATAAAGACATTACTACTTTTTTTGTCTGAGCTGCAAATGGTTAAGTAAAATATATGTATGTGAGATGAAACCAAGCACAGCGTCTGTGCTATTAACAGTTGTCCAGATGGACAGACCCCACAGCCTTCAGATCTTCCAGTAGGTGGTGAAACCTAGATGTTTCAGCTAAGAATACATTTCATGTGCTATCACAAGCAATTAGATATGTATACTAGTTTAAATTACTAGAGCTGCTAACAATAATCCATCTACCTATATTCTAACTGCTAACCTTGGCATGGCATAAGGCACAAAGCAGGGGTACATCCTGGATGGAAAGGCAGTCTAATACATGGCACAATATAGGCAATTTGGAGATGCTGGTTAGCTTAACTGCACATTTTGGAAGGTGGGAGGAAACCACAATACCCAGTGGAAACCTAGACAACACAAGGAAGACATGCAAACTGCACCCATCAAGGAGTGAAAGTGGGAATCAAACTACCAACCCTGCAGGTAAAGCAACAGTACTCCGTACTGAGCCAGCTTGTCACAGTATTAGCACTAATAATACACAAAACTATTTTCAGGTTGTTATGTTTGTGTGCCGTATACTGAAAAATTTACTATGTTTACCTGTCTGCAATAAATGTACTGTCCTACACTATTTTATTTCGCATGATGTTTCTTTGTGTGCACCTTACATAAATGTTGCTACCATATGTGCAAGTATTTCCCCCAGGGATCAGTAAAGCTCATATCTTATCTTACACACAAAATAATACATACACTTTTGCTCTATTTGCATGTATACACATGTCCTATGTTTGAATTTCACATGCAGCATTTTCTCTTTTTTTTGATGTCATAAGTATGCAAAACATGTGAAAATATACCAAACATAATATGCATAAACCCATACACAACGCATTTAAAAATTACTTTAATTACTGAATTACATTAATTAGTTAATGTAGTTTTAAGTTAACAAGGTTATGGTTTGGACTGCAACACGCTCGTCTATGTCCAGAATATTGCGTAAACTGCATACGTCTCAAGAGTAGAAGGGGGTGTAACTGATGACATCATTTTAAGCGCTGTCGTTAAAACCAAAACAAATTAAAACTATAGACGTAGACGTAAGAAACATACCAAACGAATAATTATCCAAATTAAACATGACCCCCTCTAAGGGTACATAACACTTCGATAGGTGTTTGAGAAAAGACAGAAACTCCTTCGAAAATCCAATTATTTTTTTCTACCTGTAAGCCTCCTTTCCCATAATGCAACAGGCGAAGAGGAGAAGGGGGGAAAGCGACAGAAAAGTCAAACAACTTAACTGGGTCCTGGAGACGTTCAAACCCGTAAATAGTTTAACGCATTTATTGTTGATATTGTTAAGTCTTTAAAGAACAAACGCGACTGCTTGACAGCTTTGTCGGTCATCGTTTGCCAGCGTTCGCTTGTACGTTTAGAGTCGAATTAGCCTAGCATAGCATAGCATAGCCTATCATAGTTCAGCCCGTTTCATTTTTAACCTAGCCTAGCTTAGCCCTTCCTATTTTAACATAGCTTAGCTTAGCTCAGCTCAATCCCTCCGCTGGGAAACGAATACGATGGGTACTTAGCCGGCTAGCATTAGCACGGCAGCTTTGGCTCGGGCTCGACTGTCACCCGTAACGTTTAATGAGCACAAAAGATCCCGCATCCCGGGTGCGACAGATGCGGAAGGAGAAGAGTAAGTATCACGGCTTCTAGACCAATATTTTCCTCAGAAAACCTATGCTTTTCGGCCGCCCTACCCTCACAGAGCTGTCTTTGTGGGGTTTATCCCGCTCTAGGTGTTCGACCACAGTAGGAACAAAGGGACGGTCAAGGTGGCTTGATGTGGCAGCGTACCGACATGGCTTTGGCCGCTAGCCGTCTTGCGGGTACGGGGTCGGCCGCCTCAACGCGTCAGTCCTGCTGTTTTCCTGGAGCTAGAGGTGTCTCTGCTGGTTGTTAGATTATCGAGACTTAGTGTACGGCTAACTTCTTAGCCTGGTCGTTAGCCGCAGGCTCCGGGGCCTGTATACGAGAGCCTTAAAACATTTAAAACGCACGTTGAATGCAAGTTTCATGTTTAGAGACGAGGAGACGGATGTCACACGGTGTCAGTGAGTGTATATGCTAGTGTAATTAGTGATGTTCGCGTCCCGTTATGTCTCCAAAATGGAGGTTCGGGTCTGCCGCCCCTGCAGGCCCGACCCTCTCGGTATGAGCACCACTAACTACCATTGTTAACCTGGGTCATGGCGGCCGTTAGTCCGTGTCCTGGTACGGGTAGTTCACCGGGAAGCACTGGCTGTGGAAATGCGTGCTGCCTCTTGTCCAGGTTGCCTTTGCTGCTTCCGACACGAATCGGTGCTAAAACGTGAATCACGTTTTATATACAGTGGAGGGGAGCTGGTTATTTGACTATAAAACCCCTTGTGCCAAATTAAATACCCCCAAGTGGAACAGTAACCATGTATGTAAAACTTATCTTGTTGTAATTTGGCGAAAGGGAGAGCTGCGCGTTTGCCTTGTGGCCCTGGCTGCCACTTTGTCTTTGGCTGAAACTGTGAGGTTTCTGCATGGGAATATGACGTCCAGGCCTGGAAATGCCTAAAACCTGATTATTGCGCCGGCCGGTTTTTGCTAGTTAGGTGAATTATAATAGCAGGATCAGAAGCAGGTTTTAAATAACGGATTAGATTGACTCAACTAGGTAGACCACGAACATAGGGCTCCTTTATGGTGACAGTATCGCTGGATGTAGATACATACTTTAATGCCTACCGAGTCATACCCGAGTATAGACCGAGTTATTGCATGGCCTTATATGCAAAGGGGTTTAACTTTGAATTTAGGAATATATAGGTACTATAACTGTGAACATACAGACTCCTTGGAATATTCTGTTTTTCTTGGTTTTTATAGTAGGAGGAATCTGCACCTATCATAAGCTTTTTTTGAGCTGCAAGCATGTACTGTTATTAAATTAATACACACTGGATTATTAAGTACTTTTTTGTTTTGCATGGTAAGATAGCAGACTCATTCAGAGTAGTAGTACTCTTGTGTCTGATAGTGGAAAGATGTCACAGGTTTGGACTGTGCAAAGTTAAGAGCTCATTGTTAAATTTTGAAGGAAATTACCCCAGTATTTGCTTGATGTTGTTAGCTGACTCTTTTCTATAGGTCATGTCAGAATGACGCAGTCTGGTATCTGACACGTTGCAGTATAGACCCCGTCAGTTTTATTTAATCACTACCCTACACTTAAGAGACATTTACATCCATCCAGACCCTAATGCTTATCCTGTGAGAGCTGCATATTAATCTAACAGCTTGATGTCCATGCACCAGTTATTTGACTTCAAATTTCTCTTCTCAAGAACAAACACCTCCACTGCAAATAGTAAACTGATGAGGATGTATTCATGCATCTTTACTGTGTATTTCTGTCTAAAGTCAACAATATTAATCAACCAAGAACTAAAGCAAACAGAGGTAGTGGTATTGACCAGCTAGCATGCTGGAAACCTATCGCAAGGATGCATTCCTGTATTGCAGTGCTTGCGCTGAATCTATTTTGCCTGTTCTTTATACCAGAGCATGATACACTTTTGTGTATGAGATTAAGGTGTTTTTCTCTTTCACTTTTCTTTGTGTATATACAGTATATGCATTTGTGTTATCTACCAGAAATTCAGTGTAGTGCACTTGTTGGGTATATTATCAGCAGACAGTTTTATTTTTATGTGGGGGGGGACTCATGTGGTATTTTTCTCTCTCTCCCAAATTTCCCGTAGGTGATGGCAGCACAGCTATTTGCATGACAGGCTGTGGGTAACTTAATGAAACAACACTTTGGATAGCATCCTTTAGCCATCATAGCTGACTCGCCCTTCTCCCTCATCATACGGAGGGACTCTCAGAATGAAGAAGATAAGCCTTAAAACGATCAGAAAGTCATTTAACATAAACAAGGGTAAGGAGGAGGGCGAATTTGTCGTGGTTCAGCCGGCACTGGCCGCTGACTTTGCGAAAGACGATCCAGTTTTTGGAGGTTGCTACAGCAACGACCTCGCGACCTGTGACCTTAGTGCTGAAGAGGACAAGGGACATAAGAACCGGTCCAAGAGTGAGAGTCTCATGGGTACGCTGAAACGGCGCCTATCTGCGAAACAGAAACCGAAAGTTAAAGGAAGCTCTCCCTCACTTGGCTCAGTGGACGACGACACGTTTTCTTCTAACTCTGCCCCGATCTGCTTTAACGAAGTAAAAGCCCAGCGCCCCTTAAGATCTACGTCTCTCTGTAGTCATCATTATAGCCCGACTCCGTGGCCGCTTCGGCCTGCCAACTCGGAGGAGACGTGCATCAAACTGGAAACCAAGGTGAAAGCCTTGGTGCATTCGCCCAGCCCCAGTCCAGCTCTCAATGGTGTTCGGAAGGAGTTTCATGACCTACGGATGGACAGGCTTTTCCAAAACCCAAGTAATTCACTGAAAAACTCGGAGCCACAGAGTGACGACTTGCATATAAACATTGAAGACTTGCCTGTGGTTATTGGACTCGCTCCTCAGGACTATATTCAGTACACAATGCCTTTAGATGAGGGAATGTACCCTGTGGAGGGCTCACACTCATACTGCTTGGATAGCTCCTCCCCCATGGAAGTGGTGTCACAAGTCGAGAGGGGTTCTCCACCAGTGGAGGACGGACAGATTGACACTGACTTGGTGATATCACCTGACATCTTTATGGAAACGTCTCTTAATGGTCTTCTGATTGGTACCACGGGTGTGGTGCTTCAGAGCTCCAGAGGCAGCGGCCCACCACTCTCACCTTTGCTACCTCCACTCCCTGGCAGCCAGATTCAGAGGAACTTCAGGCGGCTGAGTAGTGCTGACGCTCAGGTCGTGGAAAGAATGAGACACCACCTAAATTTTGATCCCAACTCTGTTCCAGGCGTTGGCAGAGTTTATGATTCCGTTCAGAACAGTGGGCCCACGGTGGTGACGAGCCTCACGGAGGAACTGAAGAAACTGGCAAAGCAGGGATGGTACTGGGGCCCTATAACTCGCTGGGAGGCGGAGGAAAAACTCGTCAACCTACCAGATGGCTCGTTCTTGGTGCGAGACAGCTCTGATGATCGTTATCTGCTGAGCCTGAGCTTTCGTTCCCAGGGTAAGACGCTTCACACGAGGATTGAACATTCAAACGGCAGGTTCAGTTTTTACGAGCAGCCTGACGTGGAAGGTCATACGTCAATAGTTGACCTCATTGAGCATTCTATAAAAGATTCTGAAAATGGAGCATTTTGCTACTCCCGGTCTCGCTTACCAGGGTCTGCGACATATCCTGTTCGACTGACGAACCCTGTTTCCCGGTTTATGCAAGTGCGTTCACTGCAGTATCTCTGTCGATTTGTTATCCGCCAGTATACACGGATAGATCTTATTCAGAAACTGCCTTTGCCAAACAGAATGAAAGATTACCTGCAGGAGAAGCACTACTGAAATGCTTAAAATGGGACATATTTGCAACTTGCACTTTTTGGGTTCAGTAATAAAATGAAACATGGTTTACAAGCATCCATTGGTTAAAACGTGTTTGGTGCCATCATATCCTTGTGTCAAGATGACTGTTGTATACTGGACTGACAGCATGAAGCTTGAACAGTTTGATTTGTTGTTGCTCAGATCTGACCTTGTTAAACAGAAATGGTGTAAAACGAATTTGCCTGCATTTGTATGAAAATTATCCCAGAAAACAAAAACACTAGAAAATAGAGAACGGTGTGGGGGGGGGGGAGGGGAAGCCATGCATCAGTTCTGTTTATTTGACTAAACGCATAACACAAAAAATAATTCAAAAAACCTGTTTACTTTAGTTTACAGGAGGCCCAATGTTTCTAGGTAATTTGAACTTGTTTTCACTAGTCACAACCTGATTCTCCACATTGAATTTTATTTTTAAAGAGTCATTGTTCACTGTTACTTTTACATAGTCCTTTACAAATGTAGAAACCAAATACAAGGTTCTCAATTGCAGTTTATTTCTGTAAATCTAAGGGAAACAGAGAAATAACCAAACTGCTTCTGAAGCCAAAGCCGATGTGTATCTACTCAGCATGCAGAATGAATTGAGTCTCTCCTTTGTGTATCTGTGATCACCTGGTTGAATTGGACCTGCTCGAGAGCTCCTGAAACAATGAGCGATTAATCCTTACAAGATATGAAAAGCACAGCTCTTCCTTTCCGAAGTCGGTTAGCTACCTACTTATATCAGTGATCGGCATCACTGTTGGACACCAAAATATGATTAGGATGTTTGTCATCATCCCTACTGAGTGTTTATCCCTGGGTGGGACATGGTGATTAAACGCTTAAAGGTCCCGCGTTTCGCTTAGGGACTGGTTAGGCCGATTAAGCATGCATTGAATTTAAAGCGCTTAACTTTACATGCTTCCCTAGTAATAAAGGCACACCTTATTCAAAATAAGATGAATTCAGGGAATTTCTTATGTGATGTACTGTTATTTAAATAACTGTATGGTACAAAGAGATTTTTAATAGAATTGGGAATGATTTTGATATTAACAGGGGGGGGGGTTCTTACTGTGCTGTTCAGCTACCCATAAATGTTTCACAGCACTTGCGGAAAGTTTTGTGGGGTGCAGAACCACCCCCTAAATAGACACATTTATTTGAATCCTCTGCTCCTCTAAAATGTCCTCCTTACTACAACTCTTAATGCTTCTCATATTCTCTACAAGTCCTGAATTTCAAATGCTGCTGCGTGTCTGCGGTATTGAAAAGACATACATTGATAGGATCATTCTGCTGTTAGTGCTATGGGTATGTAACTAAATGTGGAATGACTTTAGATGCCCAGTTGTTGGACATGCCTAATAGTGTACATCAGCATTTATGAAATTCCCTTTAGTGTGACGTTGATCCCCTTGTTTGATGGTTTTGAAATTCACTTTTGGAAGTTCCCTGAGATACAGAAGTTAAGGAAAATTCCCCTGTTCTCAAACAACTCTTTAAAGCTGATTGTTCAACGTTAGTGTTTATCCTTGAGCAAAATACAGCATTTACTTAGGCCAGGGGTAGCCAATTTTATCCGCAAAGGACCGGTGTGTATGCGGGTTTTTGCTGCAACTCCCTAATTAGATTACTAATTAAAGGACTGATTGACTGAAGAGTCCTCACACCTGGGTTTGAACAGCTGACCAACAGGTTGTCCCAAAAACCTGCATACACACTGGCCCTTTGCGGATAAGATTGGCCACCCCTGACTTAGGCTAATAAAATGTAATTGTATTTGAATATCAGTTTACAGGTAGGTGACTTGATGCACAAACATTATCCAAAAGGTTTTGGTATTCATTAGCCTGACTTGTATTATTTAAACATCTGTGCAACAACAAATTGAGAAACTGGTACCTAAGTTCTGTGAGATTTATGCCGTACGAGGGAAGGTTGAGTGTTTGTATGGAAATGCCCACTACATTGTTTTTTTTTTCTTCTCCTGATCCCTCTGGCCACTTATTTGAATTTGGCCTCCAGAATCAAAGTAATTTTTGAAAGTCCAGTACATAGACTGACTGTTAATGGGGCTTTTATGTTTAATGCCCAAACTTAAAGTTTGGATTGTAATTTCTGTAGTTTGGTTTGCATTACATATAACAGCGATTAACATACAGAAACTGTTTGGACTTTTTTTTTTAGCTCAAGAAGTCTGTTGAAACTTGAGTCCCCCCCTTTCATTGAACAGGGTATTAATTTGCTTGATCACCCAGAGTTGGTAGAATATATTAACTCTTAATAGTAACTTGCTTATTGGGTGTTTTCTTTCCTCTGGGGGGAGGAAGTGCATGCTGAACACATCATTTAAGGAAAAGGAGGATTATAAGCACATGTGTTTAACGGAAGTACAGTATTTTATTGCTGCCTCGGGTTCTGAGTCTCATGAAGCTGTTGCATATGATTACATTGGCTTTTAATTTAGAATAGCCTTTAATTACACAGACGTTGTTGCTCATTTCCAGTCATATTGACTGTTGTGCTACTAACAGTTGACAACATTTGTATGCACAGAAATGGCCTCTTCACAAACAGTATATCTTCCAAAATAATGCAAACGGTTTGAAATAAAGAGATGAGCAGCTTCCATCTGCAGAGGTGCTCTCTGAGGGAACTTTCATTGGAGTAATCTTTTTGTAACACCGAGGACCCTCATGTAAAAGAAATGCATTTGTAAAAGTTTTTGTAAAAGTGTACTTGTGTATATAGGTCACTAAAAATGCTGTTTGAAATAAAGTGAATTTTCCGTTATTTCAGTTTTATTAATTTATTATGTTTTGTAACTTAAAAGTGTTTTTTTTTTCCATTTGCTTCTGGTTATGATTTGGACAAGTCTAAGGGTCCTTTCTGGGTGATTGATGGCAATTGTTTGACTTCCAAAAGGGGTGTGTGTGTGTTTAATGAACTGTTGAGTCTGGTGAAACATCATTGGCTGATAGGCGCCTAAAAGAAGCTGAGGACTACAGTGGACCAATCAGTTTAGTCTGTTAATGAAGCATGTGCCCTTTATTTGATGACACATTAACTGTTTTATTATGTGAATGTGTTTAGGAATAATAGTGACTGAATATTGTAATAAGGAGAACCGGGAATTAAAAATGGAAAACCATGATGTGGCTTTAGGTTAAAGGAAATTTAAGTGTGAAATGAAATGAACACCTTACATATTTACTGTACCGTCGTGTTTTTGGTACAGATTACACTTAATTGGACAAACACTGAAATCTGCATGTAACAGCTGGCTGAGATCACCCCATATTAAACCCCCCCCTGATTGCTGTTGGCTTTACATTTAATATAACAGGATGTTGGTTGTTGAAATTGCTGAAGCATAACACATTATCAAAACTGTTAAACACTCAACAATTCTGTCCGTTTATCCATTTGTTTGATTGTGTGGGTTTGCTTCAGGTCAAAGTTTACAGTGTACAGTATTGAACAGGCCTTGTTACCCTGGTTTCTTTTCAGAAACCTATTGGTACGGTTTTAAAGTGGAAAAAACATTTCAGATGTGTGTTTACACATTTGTGCTGCTCTATTCTCATAATTGCCTTTCTGATACTAATATATGGCAAAAATGGAATGTCACAATTTCGATGTGCGTACACATGATGACATAAGCTGTAATAGCGGGAGAGTTTGAAAGATCTGCATTTTAGGGAATGCATCAATCAGTATGATAGTCATAAAGCCATTTGTACTTACTAGGTGATCACTCTGGTTTACATTTCATTCCACATGTTACATGTCACCTAATCCCCCCCCCTTTTTTTTTTTTCTTTTTTTTAAAAAAAAAAAATCTATAGTAATTTCTTGCACATTTTGGATACACTTTTCAATTTTTTTGTATCCGCTGGTACAAAGTATGAATAAACTTATCCACAAACATTTCGGATGTGTACGGTTTGTATGTTCTGTTTAGCGAGTTCAGTTATTGACTTTATAAAGTGTCGTTGCAACATATGAGTGCTACTTTCAAAATGCACGCCTAACAATAATAAATAATTTTGTTATAAAATAAAACGAGATGCCTCCGGTAAAAATCCTTTAGTAATTTTGCCAATTCCAGCAGAATTCAGTATTTAAATGAGGTGAATGCTTTTTAAACTTCTTCAACGCGGTATGGCTGTTGAATTAATGTGAATATGTGAGTTTTTCAGTACATAAGGTGAGCAGAAGTTAGCAGCAGATCTGGAATTGCAGTCCGCTTCACATTGTTAGAAGTAAGATTTCATCTTATTGAAGACGGGAAATTCTATCTTACATATATTCTAACCTGAGGGCTGTCAAGCGTTTTATGTCTGATTTACAGCTGTGGGGGATATCGTGTTCTGGAAGTTATTAAAAAAAGTTTCTTACGCAAAAGTTTGCTCAGTATTCTGAGAGTCACCCTATTCCTTCTATTTCAGTGACACTATAGATAAACACAAGTGTGTTGCTCATGCACACGGTTATAATTCAGAACTTTTCGCTTATCTCTGGAGAATATCTGAGCGAGGTTCAACTTCTGAGACGCAGCTTTATAGCAGGCTGAAGTGACTTAGCTTAAACAAACGCTCTGCCTACTGTAGGAGACATAGCCAAAGTAATGAATGGATATGCCATCACTAGAACTGGAAATGTTCTGAAATTTTAAGATTTCAAAAACCATATAGAGTGTTTGAAATCTACAGTAGCTGTAAAATCTTGGCTACATTTTTACTTCAATGTTGAATCATTTAATGAAGTTTAAATTAACCTGCCTGTATTTGGGCAGATTTGTTGTTTCTGTGCCTTCCTACCCCCCATAGTGCAGGGACAAACCTCAAGGGCCCCATGCAAATGAGTGGATTGAATAGTAAACACAGCCGCTGCCGATATACATGCATTCAAGTAACAGATCTGCTTATCCTGGAAGAGGTCACAGGTTAAAGTACCTGTAGTTGTAGCACATGTTCTGTGAGCGGTTTTATGGATTCCCCTGTGTGTCGGGTAGAAAATACATCTAGCAGCGTTAGGGGTGACCCTGCTCATGCAGACAATCTTTGCAGCTTGGCATCTGGTTCAAATTGCATGGTGCGGGAGACTAGCAGAGGCGCTGGCTGCCGGCCCTTTGCGTGAATCCCCAGAGGGATGCTTTCCGGCATTACCATCCTGTTGAGTGTGTTTCAGGGGGTGCAGAGGGGAAGGCAGCATCGTTAGGAGACGAGACCGTCTCCAATTAGCAGATTAAGTCACCACGGGCCAACCGAGTACAGCAGCCAGCAAGCCTGTACATCATGTGCGATTTTATCAAGGGTGCTACACCACCATCCGCAGGCAGCAGTTCATCTGCCCAGAGTGGTTCAGCTAGAGTCTTTCATCCTCGCACTATGAGTCTGTGCTGCAGTAAGCCCGTGCTTTTTGGATTTTATTCAAACATTTAGGGCCTACGCAATGCTTTATGGAAGTAAGAGCCCAAGTTAGCTAAATAAACAGAGATATGGTTTATTGATCCCAGTCTGGAAATTTTAGATGCTTAGGTGAGAACCTCTACATTCTGTCTTTGTTTTACATCATATGACACCAGTTTAATTTCTCATGCAAATATTTGAATCTGGGAGCGCAAGGATGGCAGCTCTCCTTCCAGAAATCACGGAGTTACAGCTGCAATTAGCCGCAAGTCGGCCACCTGCC
>JAODJW010000033.1:20417659-20429830 GCA_026777045.1 Hyperopisus bebe
CCCCCCCCCCCCCCCCCCCCCCGCCCAAAAGAAGTGACACAAAACCTTTCTATTCCCCTGATGAGGTGATAGTTTGGTTAGCTGTGCAAATTCAACAGTAGCCCTATAAGTATCCATAATCTTATGAGTACTGTTTACATTGAGTTCACACTCTCTAAATTGTCACTACATATCTCAGGTCTCTTGCACATTGCACTTAAATTGCAAAGCACAATTGTTTTTTACCTTATCACTTATGTATAGATTATGTACAGCTGAACATTTAATATATTTTTTATTTTATATTGTTATTTTTCTATATTTTGTTATTTCTCTTATCATACATAGCTGCTCGGAGTGACCATGGTTACATTTCACTACACGTTGTATGTGTACAACTGTGTATGTTATGAGTAAACCTCTTGAATCTTGAATCACTTAGTATCAAAATACTGGTCTCCTACAAAGCATGTGTAACATGACTCTACTAAAACTAAAAGAACACCTAATGTCCAACATCTCCAGTGCAACACTTCATGTCCAACACCTCCAGTGGAACACCTAATGTCCAACATCTCCAGTGCAACACCTCATGTCCAACACCTCGTGTCCCACACCTCCAGTGCAACACTTCATGTCCAACACCTCCAGTGCAACACCTAATGTCCAACATCTCCAGTGCAACACCTCATGTCCAACACCTCGTGTCCTACACCTCCAGTGCAACACCTCATGTCCAACATTTCCAGTACAACATCTCATGTCCAACACCTCCAGTGCAACACCTCATGGCCAACACCTCCAGTGCAACACCTAATGTCCAACACCTCCAGTGCAAGGGCGTAGGGACCAAATAAGCCCTGCATCCCCTGCCCCTCTGTAAGACACCCAGCACCCCCCCCAATATAGGCAGGGGCATGTACTTGTCATCCATACCAAAATCTATGCCCTTGCTCCAGTGGCACAGACATCCCACGTCATGGGGAACATGGTCCTCCAGCATCTCACAGCACTTCTGAAGCCCAAGCACTGCTACACCAGAGGCCTCAAACTACCAGCCATGTTACCTGTTTTTAATTCATTATTAAATCTGGCCATTCCCACATTGTGACCTGCATGGACTTGGTTTTCTTACAGATTGGTGGAAAACACGTTACAGTTTTTTTTTCCTCTCTTGTTTCTCTTTCAGCTCAGGTGGCCCCTTGGGAGAAGAAGTGCTGACCATCAGCCCACAGGGCGTTGTGAGTTTGAGATCCCTGCACTGCAGTCTGCATAGCTATCCAGTACCTGCTGCTGGAGCGACATGGTGAGGATTCTCTTCTTGACTTCAGTGCCTTTAACAGCACCCAGCCTTCCTCATAACGGCAAAAGCTCCAGGTGACGGAGGTCGCCGTGGCTTGATTACACCACAGAGCAGCAGTGTTTCATCCACATCAATAGCTGCGTGTCTGATGTGATGCTGAGCATGGCGGTGACGCCCAAGGGGACAGTACAGTCACCGTCCCCGTTTACACTGCAGACATCTGGGATGACTGTGACTAGGGCCACCTTCAGAAGTCCTCTGAATATTCTCTGATTGTGAGAAGAGGAGTAGAACAGCTCAAAGTAACAGATATAAAGATGCACTGCAGGTGGTTCAGGCTGGACCTACTACCACCTTACCTGCTGTCTTCTTCTCTGTGATTTAGTGGTGTTCACATCTCCATCAGTGTTATTTTTGGACGTCTAGCATGATCTCTAACAATCTTCATCTTCATACCAGGTTACGAAATATGATTCCAGTTTGCCTATATTACTGTTTCCCAACCCGGTCCATGGGGACCCCCAGACTGGTAGGGACGAGGACTACCTGGGAATCCCCGAACACCAGTTTGGGAGATACACTGGCTTACGGAATTACTGCATTGACTGACTGATATAAAAAAAAAAAAAAACTCCAGTGCTAAGTTCCTGCCTAATCTTACTTTTTAAATATCATTTGCTTGATGATGCTGGAACTATTTCCATAACAAATGCTAACTGAGCGTCTCTGTATGTGAATTCACCTCCAGCAGCCACCACGATCAAGGCTTTGACAGCTCTCACTGTTTAATTAACAGGAAGCTAGCCCGCACAAACGAGAGAGTCTTTGTGAATATTTCACCTGAGGTGCCGCACCAGGATGTTAACCCATGGCAGCAAACCGCTAAAAATACATGTGATAGAGGCTCCTCTTCCGCCTGGAACCTAAAACAAACAAATTTCCAGGACATACAGCAATAATAGTCTCACAGCACATCTGTGCCAGAACAACAAATTAAACACTCCACACGCAAAGGGAAACTATTCGTTTTAATGATTGTTCTGCTATTACCAGGATGTAAGATTGACTTCAGGCCGATCATTAACTCAGGTGTTTAATCAGCTGTCATCATGCCTCAGTGGCTAATGATGCCCTAATTTAATCAGCGGCAAATCGTGGTTTCAATAACTAGAGCAGCAGAAAGACAGAGATTGGAGAAACTAACACCCTTATTAGGAACAGCATTCATAAGCTCTGCTAATCAGTGTAATTAATCTATTTATGTAACGTTGTTTACCCTTGCTGATCACTTTAAAAGAGAATTAAAACATGTGCCAGCCAATCAAATCTTGCCATTTTAGAGATCATTATCTATTAGAACAGTAAAGATTGAATGTTTCTTTTAAATTAAATTTCCTTACCTGAAAGTGCACACACCAATTCTGATGAAACAATGTTTTTTGTTTTTTTTTTGTTTTTGCTCATATCGTATTTGCTGTTTGTTGTGTTTGATTTAATAAAAAAACTATGAGAGAGAAAATATTTCCCATCTGCCAAGAAAAACGGATGCCTCACAATTTTTGCTGACTAGGAAATATAGAAGAGTCACAGAAAAATTTATCAGTCTTATAAAAGTTTCATCGAGCAGTGATTAACTTTCTTGGTGCGATAGGAAGAGAAACACTTTTTATAATGACTGTAATGCATTACAGTGGCTCAGTGGGCAGCACTGTCCCTATGCACTGCCTGGGCCATGGGTTCAAATTCCTTCAGCATCTCTGGTGTCCCTTTGCATTTGTTCACCGTGTTGCTCAGGTTTCCTCTGGGTTTTCTGGTTCCAGCCTGCAGCCAAAAGACCTGCAGTGAGGCTAACTGGTGTCTGAAAGGCCCATAAAGTGTGAGTGTGTATGTCACACGCATGTATGTCATAGACTGGCATCCCAACCAGGGTATCCCCTGCCTCGTGCCCTGTCATAGACTGGCATCCCATCCAAGGAGTCCCCTGCCTCGTGCCCTGTCATAGACTGGCATCCCATCCAGGGTATCCCCTGCCTCGTGCCCTGTCATAGACTGGCATCCCACCCAGGGTATCCCCTGCCTCGTGCCCTGTCAAAGACTGGCATCCCACCCAGGGTATCCCCTGCCTTGTGCCCTGTCATAGACTGACATCCTGTCCAAGGTGTTCCCCACCTTGTGTCTGGTGACAGACTGGCATCCCCTCAAGGGTTTTATCCAGATTTAAAGGACAACAATGTTTGCTTGACATCAAGGGAATTTACATAATCTGACAGAATTACATTCTCAGTGTTAAATAAAGCTTCCGGTGTTGGTGTAGCCCTCTCTGTAACAGACACTGTACTGATGTCATTAATGGGATGCAAAGGTGAAAATGGAATCAGCAAAATAAATTATGTAAAGGTACTTGTAGGAGCAAGTTAAACCAGTGGCTAATACATTGTCCTAAAATGTAATATAATTAGCATTACCAAAATATAACTTGCTATGACTGGTGTTTAGTAAAATTGTTCAAAAGTTTGCAGTGTGATATGGCACAAAATGGAACATTCCATATAATAAGTCATTTTCAATTGAACAATAGTGTCCGTCTGTTTTCTGCTGAACATGTCATTTCTATATAATTCCAACTGGCATAACAATTACACCAAATGACTGCTCATGGCTGTGTAAGATTATTAAACTTCGAATAACGGCTCTGCTGGCTTTCTGATGGGATCTTTCTGCGAGGACCCACTAAGTCTCTCTGCAGTTCTTACTGATGTTTTCTCTGCCTAAAAACCCAACCATCTGCCGATACCCCCAGAAGATTTCCATCTCCACGCACCACATGCATCCATAAATCAGTAATAAAAGGGGAAAGATTATGGCGCTTCAGACCAGCGTGCAGGCACACTGCACCTGGCCTGTGAGAAGACAAGCATGCAGTGGCTCATTTTAATCCTAAATCCCAGCGTCGATGCCCATGCCCAGATACGGCCACAAGTGTTTTCAGAAGGAAAGAGAAGAGGCGACATGTAAATAATAAATAAAATCACCTGGGTGGGTGTGTGGGCGTGTGTATGCCAGAAAGACACTACATGAGATCCAGTAGGGAACCTTCAAACAGGCTTTGATTGAGCTTCAGCTCTCAGACGATGGTGCCTCTTCATTTAGCTCACAAATCAGCTTTGGTTAATGCGCGATATTATAATACGCACTCGATATTAATACTAAATTCCGAGCATGTCTAACGTAACGGTAAATGTTAGTATGTTTTTAAAGCAGCACGCTAACACACACATGCACACATGGCCTCTTGTAAGTTTAATAATGGGAAAGTGGCAGGGACTGCCCACAGATTCAGCCTGTCCCCATACTGATTATATATAAGCACATCATTACATCACTCACAAGTCAACCAGCTCGAATCGCAGTGGTGGAAACGGTTACGGGAAGTCTTCTGCGATTCAGGCTTGCAGGCTGAAAGAATATGCATTCTGTTCTTATTTGTGTTTATAAACAGCTCTTAAGAGTAGTCTAAATGATTCATTCCTTAAAATGCAAAATGTTTGTTGTGATTTACAGTGTAAGTGTGAGAGTCCAGGCATTTTATCTTTAGGCAGGTCCTCCAGTTCCTGCCTGCAGTTAGCAGACTTGTTTTCCATAAAGTCCCTTCTGCCAAACAAACAAACCTTCACAGAAGCACCCAGACTGCTTCCCCGCACTGCCGTAATGATGAAGGTTTTCATCCGTGTCTAAACACCCTGATTCATTTTATCTTTTGCTTACATTTTTACAGTCTCCGAACTCAGAAACGCTAAGTGACACATTTTTAAATTTAACTTCCCATTCCCCCTGCTTTGGGAGACAATGTTTCTTGAATTACTGATTATACAGCGACAAATTCTTATACATTTTAATTTCATACATTGGAGGGTAAGATACCTGGTTCCACAATGACCCAGAACTCAGTAAGATGCTTCCTTATACCTGATAGTTGCCAGATTGTCAAACCTGAGTCATTTCACCCTATGATGTGTATGGGCTGAATTCAGGGAGAGGATCCTCCTCAGGCTTCATTCAAAGACCTAATGCATCACAGCGACGCAGCAAGGCTGTCCCATTGCAAAGGCTCCTTCAAATGCAGTCTAGAAATGCGTCCTCCTTTTGCCCAAAGGTGGATCCTTCACAGCCTAACATATCGCAAAATTCATTGCACTGACCTTTGAAGGACGCAGCTTCCAAAAGCTACGTTGACTGTGTCTTATCAAGGATGCAGCCCCTGAATTTGGACACAGCCTGTGTAATCAGTTGCAATGGCCTCAACAAAACGAGAAGGTTCCAGAACATTCATCACCGTGGTGGCCACTTAAAGTGCACGATTATAGAGGTATAATTAAAGCAGCAATTAGACAGAAGGGGGGGGGGGGTGTATGTCAGTAACTGGGCCGTTTTTGACACGAGATCTACTTCCAGACTGGTGCTGCTGCTGTTGCTGAGCGTCTAATTGGTCTAAAGCCAGGATTAATCCCCACCTGAGGATGCTGTGGGAAACCTGCCTCATAACGCCACGCATCTGGCCCATTTAATGGGGTGGCAGGGGTCACGTGGTCAAAGGAAGAACAGCCAGACTTTTGGGATAATGGATCCAGCGAGAAGACGGGGTAATGATTACACTAACATCTGAACATTAGACAAGCTCTCTAGTGCTTCTGAGCAAGTGTCAGCTATTCTTGAATAACAAGAAATATACAAAATACGCCATAATTTGTAAAAAATAATAATTAAAAAAACATGAATACCAGGACAATTAGGACTTGGATTTCTGAATTTGTTATTACTGAAATGTAAGTAGCTTCAACTGTAAAGTAAAAAAATCTATTGAGATTTTTGAAATTCAGTAAACCTTGGGACTGTGACAGATCAGGGGAAGAACTTTGAAAAAATCAAATTAAACTCTTGATTGAAATTTAAATTGGAATTTAAATGATATCAACTATGACAGCAAAATACAATGGAGTAACAATCCAAGACAGTGATAGTTATTACGAATATGTGTGGATATATGAACAAAGTGTGACAGAAATCACCTGTCATCAGTCAGATCTTTGTTTTGGTTTATGTGTTCTAACATATGATACATATGATAAGAGAGCCTTATCAGAGGACCATCCATCCATCCATCCATCCATCTTCTTTATCTATTAGAAAGCAGATCCCTTGGAAATTTCTACTAGTTAAATTATTCATGTGGACATTCATAGAAGCAATTATACAGCAATACAATGACTGTAACAGTGGTATAATACCATATTATCAAATACAAAGCACACAACGAGTTTTTTTTTCTATATGCATTCTGTTCCTGTAGTAATCAGTATAGTGCGTTATATGTCTGTATAATAGAGCTATGCTATGTTATCCTACCAAACTCTGCTTTTAAAAGCTTTAATGAAAATATGTGACCAAATCTCATAGCATCTCCTTTGTTCTTTTGTATGAGTGCTAACACATCACATGCCTTGATGCCCTTTGACTGGATATTTGACCTGAATTTCTAAAATACACATCCAGCTGTATGTATTTTGCCAGGTTGCCTTTATAGACAGACTAATAAGAATAAATATATAATTATTAAAAGTTTGTACATTATGTCCATGTTTTAAATTTTGACACGAACATCGTAGGTGAAGTTTAGCATAATTGCTAGCAGCTGTTCTACCTTATGATTATATAATATAATGTTAATATTTGAAAATGGTCTTCAGCATGGAACATGTGGATGTAAGATGGGCAAGCCAGGGTAGCATGCTGGGAAATATGACTTTTCATATCTAAAATCCCCATGAGCTCTTGTCTTGCAATACAGCTCCTGCAGAAAAAGAATGAGGTGCAGTTTGTGCTGGACGTGTGCTGCACCAGCAGAACCCATGCAGAAATATCACTACAGCCAGTCTGTATCCACCATTAGATTTCAATCCATCACGCTGTATCTGCACTGCAAGCTGGCCAGCTGCAATTCTTTCACGCAACGCGCTGATTTTTTGTTTTTCGTGTACAATATAAACATTAAAAATGTCAATACTCTGTTAATAATACATCATGCACCGATACATGGCATTCGGCTCTGCTCTGTTCGGGAAGGGCTCAACCCACATTGCTGTGTCTCATTCCAGCTGCTGTGAAGGCATATTGAAATGGCAGAGAATGAATCACATTCATACTGTACTCGCAGTAATGGCTGTTATGAATATCGGAACTTCCGCCGATGGTTGTATATTGCGAAAGCCGCAGAGATATTAAACAAAGCTCTCTTCTCTTTTTTGGGAAGGAAAGATGTGATCATTTTTCACCCCTGGAGCTCTAATCTATTTTTCTCAGCACCGAGGGGAGTGTGATAGTGAAGCAGCCTCGCATTGGCCCTGCTTCCAGTCAGAACGCATTACCTCCGCATAGGCCTTGTCTTTCATTAAGCATTTCGCAAGAATCTTTGCAATCACCATATATATATATTTTTATAGGTATTGTTGTGTTTTTTTTTGGGGGGGGGGGATCATGCGATCCAATCAAAATCATAGTTATCCCCCGTTTTGGGAAGTGTTTCACAAAGCAGGATTTCTTTCTTAGTTGGATAGCTTGTTGGATTTAAGGTACTCTAGGCTAAATGGACTTTATCTTCATTCACTTCCATTTAGCCCAGGCTACCTTAAATCTGTCAAGTTATTTAGCTTAGCAAGAAATCCTGCTTTTTGGAACACCCTCCACTGGTGCCTTGGGCAAACTTCAGAGACTAATTCCACATTATATTGAACGGTGCACCATGCACTGCGCTCTGCATGGTCCTTGTGTTGTGGGGGGGAGGGGGTGCAGAGTTTGCCTCGTTGGCGCCCCCTCACGAGATGGTGGCCTCAGTCCATGTCACTGTTGACCCACACTGGTTATCCCCATACAGCAGTGTCTCGCCATGACGGATCGACTTTCATGAGACACACCAGCACCATCAGTCTCACAGACAATCCTGAGGAGGACATCTCTGTACTGTGTTTGCATACTAAAGTCGGGACAAATCACTGCAGCAACAAGTGCTTTTCGCAGCTATTAATCAAGGCTCACATTATTAGACTTGTGTAGCAGCACAAGTTATATGTTTCATTCATTTATTTTCCACTGCAGACAAATAATCCAGTGTCTGCTTTAATTTGTAACAGATTTAGGAACCGCAGTCTGAAGTGGCAACTCGGTGTGATTTGTGTGACCGCTGCCCTTTCATGTTTGAACCAACAAGCCTAACAGAGTGATCCGCTATGATAGAAATTGATTTGTGCCCCTCCTGCCCCCCCCCCGTGACTCATATCCTGTGATTTTACCTTGAAGCATTAGCTCCAATGAAGGAGAATTTCTGGGTAATCATAGAGGACCAAAGTTCAAGCTCAAACAACAGAAGACAACAAGGGAAAAAACCCATTTCTACTTGAAAGAATTGGCTACTTGCTACAAGACTGATGGTGAGGCAGGTGTTACGCACAGCACTGCTTCCTAGAAATGCACTTTAGCTCTAAGCAAATGGCTCAGTCCATTTCAGAAAGCAAAAGACCTCCAAGACTTGTTTCGAATAAAGTTTCTGTCTTGAAAGAGAAAATCTTCACCTAGCCAAGGGGTGAAATGTTAGCTACAGCTGAACAGTGGATAGAAATGTGCCAACTTGCCTGTGTTTGCGAGCGTAAACCCCTCTGTTTGCAGAAAACGTGTAATTTTATCAAGCTTTCTGAACACAAGGCAGAGCAGGAACATGGGCACAGGGTAGAAAAGGTCGACACTTCTCTTATCCTTTTATCTTGTGAGCCAGTTCGAGGTTCTCAAAACGTGTATTAAAGCTGGAGGCATGCCGGTACCCTACAGCTACGCAGCATGATGTCTGACACAGTCACATGATGCCCTAGCTGAGAGAAGTGTGTAAAGGGCACTGAGCAACCAGAGGCTCAACACGCAGCTGACTGCACTGGTGTTTGAGAGAAACAGTCGCAGAAAGCACACAGGAGATTGACAGGGTGTATATCATCATTGTCATCAGCATAATCGTCAACATCATCACCACCACCCATCAAACATCAACACATCATCTTCATCGTCATAATCATTACCACCAACATCATTATAGTCATCATTTTCATCATCACTACCATCATCATTGTCATCGCCACCACCATCTTCCTCATTATCACCACCAACATCATCATCATCCATATCATTGTCATCATCACTGTCATTATCATCATCATCATCATTGTCATCATCATCAGCTTTATCACCATCATTGTCATCATTACTATTACCATTATCATCATCACCATCAACATCGTTGTCATCATCATCATATCTGTCATCATTATCATCATCAGCATCATCGTCGACATCATAGTCATCATCACCATCATAATCATCACCAGGACCACCATAATCATCATCATCAGCATCCATCATCATCTTCACCATTGTCCAGGTTGAGGTCGGCTTAAAATCACAGCCATGTAGAAGGCACCTCCAGACACTCAAGGTGGTTGGCCCTGATACATGTGACACCAATTGAATTTGGTCTGCATGTGACCCAAAAGAACACGGCTGGAGGCTTGTTGGAATCTCAGGGAACTGGAATAATCAGTGATAGGATAGCTGCAACCGTGGCATCCAGTGCCAAACGTCAACACAGCCGGCCGTGCCCGCACACTCCTGCAGCTCAGGCACGTCACACAGCGCCATCGTTACTCTGCCACACGGGTGCTGGCAGTTTGGAACATGCTGGAATTTCTGCGTGAGCTCTGGTGGCTTTACAGAAGAGGGACCTGAGCCAGCTATATGCAGAACGCAGAACAGTGCACAAAAAGTCAAATTAAACAAAAGTTTAACAGTTTATTTTTGATTGCAGATTGAGATCAAGAGGAAACGGAGGGAGGTAGCACCCGACTCAGGGGAGAACTCGTAGAACCAGCACTGACATGTTCAGGAATATATTAAAAGCGGCGGTCGGCCCGTATATTTTGTGAGATCTCATTCTCATTCAGAGGAAAACAGGCTCTGCAGTGGGAGGAAAGTTCTTCATCTCAGGGCTGGTTCAAGGTTCGCTGCCACTGATGACAACTGATGACAGACCCCCATAGAGAGCAAAGCACTTCCACAGTGTCTGGAAACACAGCAGCACAGGGCTGTAAAACAAAGGAACAGAAGCGCCTGCAATTACACACAGTGAAAACACACATGAGCAAAGGCGCTGTTACACAAGACTGATTTGCCAGAACAATAACCAAGTATGATTTATTGCAATGAAATATAAGGAAGCTGCAAGTTACTGCAAGCAGTTCTTTAATATAAATCACTGTTTTTGGTGGGTTTTGGTGGGTTCTGACATGCTCAGTTAAGTGTCATTACTCCGGGATACTCTCCTACCCAGTCACCCCTGTTACACTGTTGACAGAGACAGGTACCCGTGTAATATCAGTGCTCACCACTCAATATTATTATCATATCTGGGGGTTGCTGCATTTGCCTTGAAGTCGCCCAGGGCATTGTGGGCCTTGGCTCGGCGCATGAGTGTAAATATACATCACCACTCACGGAATCTGCCACTACAAACTGCAGAAGCAGCTGCTAACGGGGATCAATATTCACCATAAATTACACACGTCCTATTAAAAAAAATAATAATAAATAAATAAATCAAGAGGCTGATTTTTTTTGTTTTTATGTGAACACAATGAGTGCTAGTAAGTGTTGCATTCAACTGAAATATACATCGCATGGAAGGTCTGCTGAGGACCCTTCTGCGAGATCTTTTCAGATTAATGTGATGTGTGCTTAGAGAAAGACAAAAAAAGATCGATTGCCCCAGAGGAGTAGAGTAACTAATTCTCAAGGTTTAGGAGACAAGCCATGCTTTATCAAGGCTCAAGTATTCTTTATTGTCAACACATCCATGTACAAATACACAGTGTATTGAAATACTGTTTCCCTTGGGCCACCTATGGTGCTACATATAAATACAAATCCAATAAACAGATGTTTAACATCAGCAAGTTAAACACAATGCAATACAGCAAATATAAATAGATCTTACGACCGAGATATAAAATGTAAACAGGAGAACAATATTCTCATTGCCCTTTTGCACACATGGTGTAAGTCCACAAATAAGCCTGGATTGCGCTTTTCCACTGGCACCAGGAGCCAAGCCGTACCTGGCCTGTGCCACAAACTGACGGTTTTCCATTGTAACGTATGTAAGTCATACCCGAATATGTGCCGTATGTGTGCTGACACAGGGCTGCTAGTAAATAGGAAGTGTATGTGCTTAAACTGAGCTGGTTGTGTCTCACCACCTGATTGGTTGAAATGCATGGAGATTCCAGTGTTCTGCAGATGGATTATTTGAAGAAAAAAAAAACAACATATTCTATATGTTATTCATTATTAGCAGTATCATACATTGCGATGTATTGATGCATTCCCAATAACTTGGAACTTAAATATTTCCAACCTCCTACTTATAAAACGTACTATAGAACAGGTGAACAGAATGGATTTGCAATGCAAATTTACACAAATGAATGCTAATTCTGCTAGCGTTTGATGCTAACATAACACGGTGATTCTCACAGATGTGCCAGCAGAATTTAGCACACAGGAAATCATGATGCACATTGCATAAACAGTATATAAATATCTATATAAGCGTTTTACGTCACTGCCACTTTCCAAACCCAACAACGACTTTACTGAGCTGACTCTACTGCAGTGGAAACCAAAGTCAGCTGGAACCGTACCGTAACTAGTCTCTCTTTACAATACAACTCGAGTTAGGGTCGGTTCCTATATGCCAGTGAAAAAGTGCCATTAGGTTACTTAGACCTGTTTTAGATATA
>JAODJW010000033.1:20429930-20441140 GCA_026777045.1 Hyperopisus bebe
TGTGGGACATATCAACCTTGCGTGTTGCAAACTGAGCTACAGCATAACAGCATCAAACTTTCATGAAGTTTTACTCACAAACACACACAATTTGCATCTTTACATCATGGATATTATTTAATGTTTGATAGGCAATTATAATCATATAAGCAAATCTGGGTACATGAATAGTTTCTTGATTAACTGGATTTTGCATCAGAGATAGATATATACAATTACACACTTAAACAATGAAATCAGTAAGCTATAACCGAGAACCACAGTGAATGTTATATTACTGCAGAATTATTTTAGCTTAGTCCTCAGTACGAAGCAATGATCTGCAGCATTAAGTCTGACAGGATCTGATGTTTTCTGCACACGCCTGACGCTGCTGCCAGGTGAAGTGAGTAGCTTTAGGCAAATAGCATGAATGTATTGACAAAGTGCAGTTCAGACCTTATTAAAGCACTTTGTCCTCCAAATTCAGGCCTCTGGGCTGCAGTAAGAAGGTGAATCTTTTAAGCAATACTCAAAGTGCACTTCAGTTTTTAAGATACCCCAGTGGACGTCTGTATTGTTTAGCTATAGCTTTATAGCTGTAAAATACATACATGTACATTTCTTGGCAAAAGCCAAGTTCTGTTCTCTTTTGGCAGATTAAGAGGGCGTTACTGAGAGCTTCCTTTGCGTGGATTTATTCTGAAAGCTCCAGCTTCTTCCCCTACCCCAAGAATGTGACACACCATTCACGCGTGTCGATCACTTTGAAACTGGCCCTGATATTTGAGGGTGCGTACTGGAACGCTCGGTGACTGGTCCGTGCCCCAGTACACAATGCACACACTAGTAGCTCATTATGTAGCTGTGCCATGAGATAAAGGAACATAGTCAGATTTATACAAAAGGACCCTGATTTAGGTTACTACACAATACAAAGCTGTCATCCACATGACTTGTGGAGAGTGCAGGCTGACATTGGCTTAGTACACTTAGTAAATGTTATCTTCCGCAATCTATGGAACAAAGACAGAGTAAAACGCTTTTATGCAATTTCTCCACTGCATTTGTGGATATTTTTAGGTTCTCACATAACTATACACAGCTCATAATACCAGGTCTTTCATTCTGATAGCTCGACAAGGAAAATTTCTGCCACAGGTGTTCATGCAAAGAGAAGGACTTTAATTATTAAAAGAATACTTGTGCCTTTAAAGAAGGTAATAAAGACATAAAATAACTTTGAGACTAGTCTATAATACCACACATAAACATACTCCATCGAGGTCCACAATATAGCTGGCTGGTCTTTTTTAAAACCCCAATGAGGTCTAGACACATCAGCATCAGCGCCAGTGTCCTTCCCATGGGGATTTTCAAGCCTAGGGCTGCCAGACATCATCCACACCAATTCCTTTGCCACCTGTTGACCTGCAGACAAGCTATTTGGGGTACCTTGTTGGCAAGAAATATTTAGCAGTGAAATACTGTTTGAAAAGAGTCAACTGGATAAATCTGGGAGAGTTTTATCGGTGATATGATATCAAGTTTATTACAGTTACTGCAAACAAAAATCAGGAATAAAAATTTACTGTATGAGTAAAATATATGACTTTGCATTCCGAAGGATTAAATGCAAATTGTCATGGGATAGTCATTTTAATAGCTTGTGATTATGACAGTGTATTTCAGATTATCTTGATATACCCAGAGTTACCAAAAAGCTGCAATTAAAATATAATTTGAAAGGCTTTAAATCGGCTGTTTTATGAAGTCTGTATATATCTATATTTCTGATGGTGACTGTAACTATTTTACCCTGAAGTCACTAATGGCCCTTAAAGGTAACAGGATAGGTTTGGACTTGGTTTCCTGGTTAATTTGCTGACAAAACAACTATTACATTCCTTTCACGGGATCCAAAAAAATAATGCAGCGCGTATGTATGTGTTGGGGGGGGGGGGGGGGGGGAACATTCCTTGCATCTACATACAAAGCATTACACCTACAACAACGAGTGCATCACCCCACGGCACCATATTCACCATGACACACCACACAGACAGCCAGCCTCATGCCATCCTTTCCAGAGTGGCAGTGGAATTACTGATCACTGCATGGTGTTGAAATACCAACAACAGATGGCTCAAAAAAAGAGAATATGCGCATGTCAAAGGACAGACTCATATCCAAATGAAAATCTGTGGCAATATTTAAGGATTTCTGCCCTCCAATAAGTCCCATCCAACTTAAAATTTCTTACAGAATTTTGCCAGGAATTAGACAATGTCATCTAAACTTGCTTAGGTGACCAAAACCTTTACATTTTTGTTATATTTACGGTAGTTGTTGCTTTTGTTTTGCCTTAACCAATAGCCAGATGAAGGATCTTAACATTTATAAACACATGGGTGAGCTAATTTATATACCAGGAAGCAAGTTTTAGTGAGAAATCAAATAATCCAACGTAATTGTAAATGCATTTGTTTCATTGTGTGCCTTTAAGATAATAAGCTGGTGGTAGATTTGCACCTTTTGCTCTTTACAAAACAGACAGGAAGCACTTCCCAATGCTTTTTATCTCTCGTCTCTCAATGTGATTCGTACCCATCAACATCCAGATTGGATTCAGTATGAATCACCAGGCTAAGCAGCGCAGATTCTTCACACCTGTAAAAACCTGCTAATTTTTTTCACGACACCTTTCCCCTCCTCAGATGTCTTCCTGCACGTTTCAGGCGATTGTGTGAGGGAAAAACGGGTTCTTTGTTTCACGGCATAAGTGTGCGAAGGCACTTGAATGGCGTTTTACTCGCTCAGGCCGTAATTAACACGCATCTGCCTTCTCACATGCGTGTTCGTCTCTCCGGCTCTCTGCCCACGCCTTGACGCCCGCTAGGTGTCCCCTAGGCACCGGCATGATGCAGAGCCTACACTCCACTTGTTCCTCCTGCTCTGTTTCAGCTATGACACCGTTTAACTCTGTCGTATCGATGTCACCAGTGTGGTTGCTTTGCTTATCCTCCCTCCCCCCCCCCCATGTAATTAGCCATTGGGCTGCATTTCGGTGCCAGGCTGACATTGAGTGCTCATTTTTAATTAAAGAAAAGCCATTGGAAACACTGGATAGATCTCTGCAATGCAGCAGCAGACGAATATTAGCTTTAGCCAATGGTCAGCTCTGGTCTGGCTTTGATCATACGTCCGTCTCTCCTGCTGCCTCCTGCTGTGTCAGACACCAGATTTTAATTTTGCTTTAGGAACATAATGTTCTTATAATCAGTCAGGTGAACCATCAATGAAGCATTTGGTTCAGAGATTCGCACAGCGTGTACAGAACACCTAACACGCACAACACATTGACAAATCTTAACATAAATGTTAACCGAGCAAGAATGGGTTATAAAAGAGATATATGGAGTGAAAGAGAGTGTAATAGAGGAGCTGTACATGAGGAGTGTGGCCTTAGAGATGGAGGTTTCCCAGGCAGACTCTGAGTAGTGATGTATCAGGTACTACAGGGGCATTCCTAAAGTGCATCTGGGTCCCCAGACCTACAGAAAGCCGTCAGATACTCCAGCGAGTAACGCTGACAGCAGCAGCAGCAAGAATAAACTCCTTCAAAGACAAGTGTGTCCAGAAGAGTCGATGCTCTGAACCTGGTCCAGTGTGTTGGTTTGGTGACCATGGGATGCGACCGAGAGGGGAAGGCAGACTGTCGCCTGGACCGCTCAGCTCTCAAAAGCTTCAGCATCACCACACGCCCAGCGATTCACTGCTTTATTGTGTAGAGAACATTGTGTAGGCTTTAACTAGACAGCCGGGTCACAACAGACCGTATCTGGGCTATCAGCAGTGGGCTTGTTGGAAGAATTATCCAAAATGCAAGATAGAAGCAACACTTATCTCAAACCCATAATGGACATAATCAGTTCTATGCAAATATGAGAATCTCTCAAAAGATTAAAAATGGCCAACATACTGTACAAAAAAAGTACCAGAAGCAACATTTAATCATCGACAGTAATTACCCTGGAAAAATATTCAAGTGATTGTGTAACACAGTTTTACATATAAAACCCCCCTTGAGAGATGTGTTTCTATTCAGTCTGGGTTAATTTAGAATATAATAAAAATCTATTAGTGTTGTCTTTACCCTTGGCTCAAAGGTGTTATTTCATGTCTGTTCAAGCCAAGAATGAATTACTGGTCCCATTGATTTGATCCCTGCTAACAACAATTATTACTGATCATCATTTTGAAATATGTGGGTTAAATGTATATTCTTGAGATGCTCTAAATCCTTGCTTCCTCTTTGTAGAATCTCTTTGTTGATATTGTAATTCCATTTGTTAATACTCTTTATTCCATTAAGAACATTCTCCTTTTCATTAGCAGCTCAGAGGGAAGCGCTGTGACCTCACACCTCCAGGATGGTGGATTCAATTTCTCCCGCATCTCTGCCTGTTCCGAGCTTGCATGTGCTCCCATGGTCCAATGCCGTGTGTTTTAATGACTCTTTGTCCATAATATGCCCTTAATAATAATAATAATAATACATTTTATTTATAGGGCGCCTTTCAAGTCACCCAAGGACACCGTACATGAAACATTGTGTGTGTGTGTGTGTGTGTGTGTGGGTGGGTGTGTGTGCGTGTGTTTGTGTCTGTGTGTTATGTGAGTTTGTGCATGTGATCATATGCCCTGGGATGGACAGGCAGCCCATCAGGGGTATCCCCTGCTTCCAGAATAAAAAGATGTGTTATTTGCCATTTGTACAAGAACAAGGTACCTTACACTGTGCTTTCACACATCCCAGCTTGTTCGCCTTTTTTAAAGGGACACACACAAAGAAGTGAGAGTGAAGCTTGGGGTCAGCACAGGATCAGCCACCCATCCCGCAACCCTGGACCATTTTTAGGGGGTTAAGTACCTATTCTACTGAGCACGGGATTCAAACCAGCAACCTTCTGATAACACACCATGACCTGCTGAACCACACAGCACCTCCTACAATAAATTTCAGGCTCAGCACAAGCCTGGACTGCATAAGCGGGTGCAGATAATAGATGGATGTAGCATAGATATGCACTGCCCAAAATTCACCAGTCATTTTAATAATGGTTACCAAGAAGTAACAGAAGGGAAAAGAGCTGGCTGCATATTTGCAGAAAAAAAATAAAGATGTCACCCATTCTTGCAAAAATGATAGAACGACACTCTAAATAACATGTAGTTGTAGACAAACAGAAACAAGCATAGAAACTTGGACAAACAACATTTTCTCTAGCATGCTGCTTTAAAATGAAATGGATACTCCCTTTATCTGAAGGAAATATGTGATTTTATCCTGCCCAGGACGCTCCCTTTTGCCATTTGATAGTAGACAATAGAATAATGTTCAGCGCCCACTTGGTTCTTCATTATTATGGACAGTTCAAGCTGAAAGTCGCAGCTAATGCATTCAGATTAGTGTCATTGCAGAAGCCACTGAGGGTGTCGCTCTCCAGATAAAGTAATATGTAAAAAAAGGACATATTCCACAATGCAATAAATATGTGACTAATTTTATGAACTTTTTCATTTCCTTGAGCTACCTTTAGTCCCCTGACACTGGACTTGAGTCTCTCAGTATTTCCTAACTGACCTATTATTCATTCTCTTGTACTCACAAGTGAAAAAAATAAAATAAAAAACCCCTTCGGTGAACAGCCCTCAATCTCAAAGCCATTATGCTGAATCCCCCTGGATTAAAAAAAACAACACAATGATCATCTAGGGGTCAATCCAATGATTTTTTCCCCGTGAAAACACCTCGAATTGCCTTCACCAGGTAGTTGTGTTTGTACGCGTCCTGCTTTCCTTTCTCTTAGGTACTAAATGTGTTTCTTCACATCCACATCCAGCATTCATTACATTTCACCAGCTACACTTTGTAGGAGTTTATGTGGATGTCTTCTTCCGCGTTTCTGAAAATCATGTCATCATTAAATCTATATAAAAACACAGCAAACAGCAAGTAAATAAACATACAGAACCTTCTGCTGAGTTCTAAGAGGTAAGAGCTTTTTTCTGAAACCAGTCATTCTTTTTTCCGGCTTCCTGTTGTATAAAGTTGCATGTAAATACATAAGAACTGTACTGTACTGTAGTTTTAATTCACCAAATTTAATGTTACTCTGCCTGTACTGCTGTCATTCCAAATATACTACAGCTACTACACCTGTACTAGTATTTTAACACCTACCAAGTGTTTCCCTGCCTGTACTGCAGTCATTCCAACTATACTACAGCTACTACACCTGTACTAGTATTTTAACACCTACCAAGTGTTGCCCTGCCTGTACTGCTGTCATTCCACCTGTAGTACAGCTATTACACCTGTACTAGTATTTTAACACCTACCAAGCGTTGCCCTGCTTGTACTGCTGTCATTCTACCTATTGTATAGCTATTACACCTGTACTACTGTTTTAATACTTACACAAGTGTTGCCCTGCCTGTACTGCTGTCATTCCATCTATACTATTTCTACTCCACATGTACTAGTGTTTAACACCTACACAAGTGTTGCCTTGCCTATACTGCTAACATTCCAAGTATGCTATTTCTACTCCACATGTACTGGTGTTACTCCTGCTATGCTTGTGTTACTCAGGCAGTCCCACTTTCATTTCAATGTTTTCTATAAATATTTTTTAGACTCTAGAAGAAATGTTAGTCTTCTACAAAGGTGACCCTCCCAATTTCAGTCACAAGTTGCAAAATAATCCTTCTTTTAATACATATTTTCTGTCACAACCAGAAATGTTTATATTCATTGCTTTGTAAGATGCATTTGACTTCTTGCTGAAACATTAAAGGCTAAGAGTGTGATTACTGGTTAATATTTGGTAAAAATTAGCTGCACCTTCATAATGCATTCATTATGCATACGTAGAACATTCATAAGCAGCATGTAAGCATATCTTAACATACCTTAACAGCTGTGATAGACATTGTTAAAAACTTTAGATAATTATATGATTATAATGTTTTTTATCATCCAGTGTTTGTTATTAATGTCATAAATGCATTATGAATATTATTAATGTAATGAATGCATCATGAACATAAGAATTTTATAAACGAGTGGAGGCCATTCAGACCATCAAGCTTGTTTGTGGAGAATTCAACTAATAGCTTAGAGTTGTTAAAATCTTATCTAGCTCTGATTTAAAGGAACCCAAGGTTTCAGCTTGCACTAGACTAGCAGGAAGACTATTCCGTACTCTAACTACACGCTGTGTAAAGAAATGCTTTCTCAAATACAGTTTAAAATGTTCTTCCGCTAATTTCCACATATGGTCACAAATTCTTGTACTTGAACTAATATGAAAGTAACTATTTGGTTGAACAGCATCCAGACCTGTTAGAATCTTATATACCTGGATCATGTCCCCCCTTAGTCTCCTTTGCTCGAGGCTGAACAGATTTAGCTCAGCTAATCTCTCCTCTCCTCATAAAGCATAATGAATGCATTATAAAGGTTGAACAACGAGTACATTATAAAGGCATTATGAAATTGCAGTTAATGTAAAGCTTTATCTAATATTTCAAGGCTGGGCCCAAAATTTGAAGGATGCTTTATTTCAGAGTGTCACTGCATGAGTGAGAGTGATGAAGCGGCTATCTTTCTGAACTGAAGAAATAATGTTTGAAAAGCAGTGTTTTGTGTATTACAATATTATATGCCAAAGCATGAATTTTAATATAACAGCCAAGCTGATTACTGAACAATCACAAATATCATAAGAGAGCAAAGATAATGAGGCCACAGCAGTACTACAGAGATTCATACTCTCTCTCTCCATTTTCTAGTATAAACCCGTTTGTTAAGAATATCTCCTGTGGTTTAAGGGGTCGTTTAAAATGTGTGTTGCCTCTTCAGTCATGGTGGGGGGACACATGGGGTAGGAATGGTTTTTTAAAAAATGGCAGGTCAGGATTTTGACATCATATTACCTGGGGGGTGAAGTGTGGAGAGAATTGCTTGATGATGTCTTATCTGTACCACGAGACAGGAGTCACTTTTGCTCCAGCTCCATCATCACTTTTAGGTGATTGCAGTTTTATACCAGCTGCTGTTCTGCTCTGTGCTGAGCCCGTGGAGCTTGCTTGAGTCCCTTGAAGGTTGCGGAGGTTCTCCTGTCAGAATCGGGGCTCTCACTGTCCATGCAGAAGCTCTATATCCTTCAGAAACCTGCACGCTCTTGATCCTGTCTGCAGGGGGTACTTATAGAGTACTCCGCCATTAGCTACACATACAAGGAATCATATCCTTTCCCTGTGAAGCTGACACAACTGTAATCCTATCTTTCCTGCTTCAACTTTCCTGGGAAAAGCTGTGAAGCGTTGCTTCTTCTAAAAGTCTGACGCAGGGTGCATATTCAGTGCTGTGTAGGCGTTAGGACTCTTGTTTCTGTTTTAGCATTTCTGAATTTGCCTCTGTTTAGAACAGCGTACATAAATGTAGACAGAGGACATGGATGGTCTGTTTGATGATCTAGTTCTCTGAATTGGCACCCACATCTGCCGCTTTTTTAATACCGTTGCATTACCATTATTCCTGATCTGAGGAATATCTAGGCTATTTGTACTATATCTTGTTAATCTATTCTTAATTTCTGTGTAGCCTATATAACAATGCTGCTCACCATTTGGGTCCTGAGAGCATTTTCAATGGGTCATGGAGTCGCCGACCCCCCAGCCACTGGCAACGGACACATTTGGCTCATGCATTACTGATTGAGGAAAACTGTGGCACCTGAGGCTCGATCAACTGAACTTCAGATGCAGGATTTACCAAAGAGCCAAAACTCGCCGCACTAATGTTTAGCTGAGTGCTTGACAGCATGTACTATATGTTTGCAATGTGCTATTAGCCTCACTTGTATGTCATTTTGGACAAAAGTGTCTGCTAAACATGTATGCAAATGTAAATACCACAAGACACCTTCAGAGGTCTTGCTGAATCCATGAATGTTTTAGCTCTTCTGTATGTATATATATATACACACACACACACACACACACACACACACACACCCCATACTCATATACCCCAGATGCATATTGTGTAGTACGGAGTATACTCAAATACTTTATGGGCATATTCTGTAGCATATGTTACTACACTAATATACTCCTTACTGCTACCACATTGTTCAGAGTAAAAAAGGCTCCATTACAGTCCAAAGGCCTTGGAAGGCTTGGACCTATCTGGGGGGTTTGGAGGGGTGTGTTCTTTGCCCAAGGGGCTACTGCGGTCCAGACCATGGTAGCTCCTCTTAAATACGAACTGAACCACTCTATTAAATGTAGAGCTGTGTAGGATCCTGCCAAGCGACGGCGCTCCTGCTGTGCCAGAACGGCGGCCCTGTAATTAATTCCCTGCGACAGCTGCGCGCGTTAAACTTTACGGCCGAGCAGCATCTCGATACGTGCCTGTAACTTTCACTTTTCATCACGTCGTGATAACCATACAAAAGAACAGGAAAGGACTGCAGATCAGATCACTTAATAATGATCCGGTATAAAGATATATTGACGAAAACTGCTATATCTGCAGTGTTGTTCCCTCCTGGACAGAAAGTCAAAATGATCAGTTCAGTGTGGTTTTAATTCAGGCCAAACTCTCAACTCAGGTGTGAGTAAGAAAGGAGAGATGCCTGAGTCCTAGTGAATCATGTTTACAGCAAAGAAGGTGATAATCATCCACCCATCCAGTATCTGTACCAACGTGTCCTATTCTGGATCATGTGGGGTCCAGAGCCTAGGGGAACAAGCAAGGGAACAACCCAGGATGGGGCACAAACCCATCGCATGTCTATGGGCAATGTGGTAACTCTTCAGCCTGATTTTGGACTGCGGGGGGACGGGACCAGAGCACCCAGAGGAAACCCCAAGACATGCAACATGCGAACTCCACAAACCTGGAACCCTGGCAGAAACCTGAATCTTACTCCTAGAGGTGTCAGGCAGCAGTGCAAACCACCCTTAGTCTTGTATAATTAGTATTTAAGAGTGATTAGCAGCGGGAGGGCGCCTGGTGTTCATAGCTGTCCTGAGAATGCTGCATAAAAAGGAACCGCCAGATGTTTCCTGTTTTTTTCAGCATATAGTCATCTATATGCAAAGCCTGGCTATACTAAAAGTTTTATGTCGGTGCTCTGACTGAACTAAAAAAAAAGTCATAAAATGTGTCACACAGCCAAGGGGATAATTATTGAGAAAATCCATATAATAAAATTGGGGCATGTAAAGGGGTGCGGCAATTGGCTAATTTTTATTAAATATCTTTCTTTTAATCAGGCCCACAACCCACCATTTGAAAACAAATTTGTTTTCATTAAGACACAATAAATAAGCCTTTGGGTCACTTACTACACGTTCGCAGGTTATCCGCAGTTTCATAGCAAATGCAGGCTAATCGAAAACCGGAGCAGCTCTTTATTTATTGATAAGGCCCGTTCATTTCTGAGGAGCTGATAACACACAGGAAGGGGGCATAAGCAGCATCTATATATAAGACAAGTGCCCCACCATAACTGTTATGTGGTTATTAGATTAAAAGTTAAAAAGCCATTTAACTTCATTACGTAACATAATAAAGAATCGCATAAATAAAGCATTACTTGTCAAAGCAATTATCCTGATTTCATGTCACTGAATCAGATTTATAAATTGAACACAGCTGTATTTTACAAATAGTGAATTATATGCCACCCATTAACAGGCTTTTTTAAAATTAATTCAAGAATGATTTGCTTATCTTGTTGTACTAATGCCTTTGTAATGGGCAGTCATTTGCATCTAGTTTCCCTGAAGAAACAGTTAGTGGTGTAAGTGGGATATTATCAGAGGACATCTGCTTTCAGATTTGACAAGATGACAAACACAATGTTAGATTCTCTAAAGGCACAGAAAGCCACAAAGCTAGGAGTTTAGTGTGGCTGAGGACACGCTGGATTGGTGGCAGGGAGGTGCCCAGATGGGACAGCTCGATGGCCGCAAACCATAGCTGAGATGACCGTTTGATGAAGAGGGAGCAGATGTTCTGGATGCGGTGGAGAACAAACCTTTGGGATGCGGCCACTGACTCAGGTTTCTCCCCGAAGGGCAGGTTTGCGTCGGTAGCAACATCACCGATTCTTCACAAGCTTTGGGGGGGGGGGGGGGGGTTGGGGGCC
>JAODJW010000033.1:20452977-20468582 GCA_026777045.1 Hyperopisus bebe
GCCCTGACACACTTGAAGGGGTGGGTCGAGCACGATTCAGTTGGACTTGGCCACAGAATGTTCTTGAATATAAAGAGTCGCATGGTGATGACAAAAGTGTGCTTGGGCCCAGAATAATAAGTACAATGTGATCGCAGACCAGTGGGGGAGGGGGGAAAAGTATGAGGCATCCAAGCCAAGTGTAAGTTTACCCTGAGGAATGTACCAGAATCTGCCTGAAATCACACCTCAGCTTACCATCCTCATCTCATACACAGGAAGCTTCCTTGCCATCATCAGCAGTACACCACTGGCCAAGGTTTACGTCAGTCTGAAAATGAGCAAGAACACCTTAAATGGGCTGCCTGATCCCCTATCGCTGCTTCAGAGCTTTTTTTTTTTTTTTTTTTTTTTTTTTTTGGGGGGGGGGGGGGTCACCTGACAGGCTCAAACATATTACCAGGCATTATATAAGGATCTGATTTGTTTTATGTTCAGGAAGTGCACGCTAAGGCCAACGACTGACCCCAGTGGTATCGATTCCCACAACCTCACATCTGTTGGTGCTGCAATCCCTTCTGCTGACACTGAGACAGCCAGTTTTGGGTCAGGCTGCCCCACCCAACAAAATGGGCCGCGACTCCCATTCATGTGGTACCATTCACTGCCCCCCTGACCCCCCTCCTCTGCAGAACAGGTCACAGTTTCTTATGACTGCTGCTTTTTTCTTAAACTACCATATAGAGGCTGAAAACCATGCAGTAGTTCCTTAGTCGTCCTCATTACACTGATTACTGCAGTGCTTGCCTTCACACAGTCATCGTGGATCATTCCGGATGAGGGTGCCCCACAAATAAATGCATGTCAAGTACATACCATGGGACCAGGGCCATCCTAGCCACAACTATCCGTCACGCGTGACATTCCGAAAACTGGGAAATATTTCACACTCCTGATAACTTACTTTCAGGGACGCTGCAAAATAAACCCCCTTCATCAGCTGTCCATCAAAGCCGAGGGACTCGGAACCAGAAGGAGCCTGACGTGCAGCTTTTCTAATGGATAGGGGTGGAAATAAATGGGAATTTGTTTCCGGGTTTAACAAGCCAGAAAAATTAAAAAAACACAAAAGGGGGAACAGTCCAGACAAATCAGGCAGGCTTTGGGTCATCTAACGAGACAGGAAGATCTTGACATGTGGCTTCAGGACAAGGAGAAGTTTATTATATATTCTTGGTGACCATTCTCAAGTGACCGGACATGTCTGATTTTCACTGTGTCTCTCTGTGTTACATGCAGTAGGCATCAGCCCTTGCACCCGAAAAAGTGACTCGCTCCGATGACCCGATTCCATCTAGCGCTGGTTCCGCATTGTTGGTGACGTCGTCCATGATTTACTCTTCTCCAGCGGTGTGTTGACTCATTGGGACGTGACACATGGCCATCGCAGCAGGAAGACAGAAGGTGGAGTAAGAGAAGGATGAGAAGGGGAAGAAGAAGAGGAGAAGGAGAACAGACAGACTGTCATCATGTAACCACAGGGTTAAAGTACACAGACATGCTCAAATCCTTGTTTGTATGCGTGGGTGTGACTGTGAGCGCCCTCCAGTGGACAGACACATGTCTCTTGCATCAGCCCCAGGCCTCCTGTGTTCATCTCTGCTTCACTTTGACTCTATTCTAACAGCTACTTGCGAAATCTCAACAACCACATCCTATCACATATTTTAATATTCTGGAAGGCATACATTAATCGCAGCTCCAGTCCAAATTTAGGCCTTAGCTGTAACTTTTCTCCCTCATTCGTCCAATTATATGGCAGAAAGTTTGTCCTGTATGTGACCTTTATTAGGTTTATGGATTCATTTAAACATTTACAGTATAACTTTTAAAAAATATAATTATGGGTAATGACGGATTCCATTTACACTGCTCAGTCTCCGAAGAACAGTTATCAGGATGATTATGGCTAAAAGCAGTGGAAAACCGGCTTCTCTTTATTTATTTATTTCAGCTGGATGTTCCTAATTAGTGTTTGTCGTCTCACACATCTGCTGATACTTCATTGTTAAATACTCAGGGATTAATTAGTATCAAGTGTTAATTAGATTCTTCCGCAAGAATAACTCGGTAATAAATAAATAACTCAGCAGTGCTGGTCTTTGAATTGTTATAGTCAATCAACCCCCCCCCCCCTTACCCTACTGTCAGCATATTGCAGAAAGAGAAATGTGGTCAGACCACTGCATTTTTATAGTGCAAGTCAGACGAATGAGCTGAACTGAAATTCAAGCATAATTTTTACTGCTGTATTTCATTTATTTTCAATATCATCTGTCATGTCAAATTATCTCATATTTAATAGCCAAAGAATCTGAAATATAAAACTGAAAATATATGTTTGGTATGTATTATAAAGTCATCCTATTTTTCTGAGCAGGGACAATCCAATTCATGCGATTTGTGTTTAATTTGAAAAATGTCTGTCCTGAACGTTGTGATCTGTACTGATACATTCATAGCATTTACATTCAGGCCTGCAATACAGATGCTTCTGGAATGTTCTTTGCTCCTTGTACTCCTCCTTCTCCTCCTTCTCCATGGTGTGCACCGTCAGATCTCCCGGAAACCCCGAGGCGTGTCCCCAGAGAGGCACGCTGCAGCCATCAAGCATAAATGGGGTCACCAGGAAAATGCTTTGTGCTGTTGTTTTCAAACTTTACTTCTAATTAGTCAGGCACTTTTAATTAAACCATCAGTGGCAATCATCTGACGGGCTTTCTTACAGAACAATACACCACAATTCTGCTCTGAATGTAAACCATGACTGAGACATTATAGAATACATCAATAAACAAATGTTAAAACACTGTTTATAGCATGTATGCGGATAACAGCAACAGTTTTATAGCTGTATATATATATAAATCAACTGAATGTTAAAAGCACATAAGATTAACACCCTCATACCCAAGGTCATGCACTAATTAGTGTTGCTTGAACCTCTTGGTAATTTGACAGGGATGTCTGTAATGATTCTATTCAGAGGGTCACTAGATGAATTTACCTCCCTGAGGTATATTTTTTAGTTTGCATATCCATATACTTGTGCAAAAACTTTTTAAAATGCTATGATTCAATATATTTAATTATATACAGCTTGCAAAAAAATTTCCTGGTGCAGGGTTAGGCACTCATTGCACCAGGGGGTATATTATGAATTCATATTCGTAATAAACGATATGGCTTTATGATTGACAAAGCTAAGCGGTCACTACTAGGGGTCTGAGGGAAAACCCTGACTGTACAGACCGGAGCCTCCCAGGTCATGCAGAGGAGATGTTCTGCTGCCTGGCTCCACACCGGCCAAGGCACCGTGCACTGCTTCTCTGAGACTTGCTCCTGACATGGAGTCAAACCCGAGTGCCGATTTCTGAAGGGAACACGTTTCAGTTGTCATCGGAATTCTGCGGAGAGTCGTGGAGAAACACGGCTCTAAGATGCGCTGACTCCAGCTCCCGGCGGCTGCCGTTATCCCTGCCGGACGCGTGTCAAAGCCAGCAGCGCTGTGTCCCCGACTGGCTGCTCACGGTTGGCTCGGACCTGTCATGCCGACACAGGAAGGTCTTCCTGCGAAACAGAATGTGTGCTGACCGCCTCCTCTGTACTGTCAACCTGTTCCAATTACAAAGCTCGCTCAAACTAATGCTGCCCCTACATTCTGGGATACATCCGGGTGAAGCCCAGGACAGTAGAAATGCCACCTGTTACTGTCATATCAACTGGCATCAGCAGTGTCAAGCATTACTGTTTAATGTGTATGTAACAATAAACTCTGGAATCTTGAATTAAGGGGGGTTAAAATGGTTACTAAGTAGCAGCTTTCATAATACTAAATTCAGATTAATACTCTACTAATACTCTATGATAGTTTCCTTAGTGTAACACGGAATGTCTTACAATTGCGAGCTAACAGTACACACCTGCAAGACAATAAGATATATGATAGAACGTGCTTGGATTTTAATAGACATAACCTTGACTTAGATAGGGGGAGGGAGGAAAATGAGATTTCCAGAGTTTGGAAAAATGCTAGAGAACCTCTTAGTGCTGTCACACCCAGAAAGCAGGCGGCGGTGGTGTGACTCAGATCACTTTCTGAATTATCCGAAACTCTCCTGTTATTTTAGAGTGTAAAAGTTGAGCATTAATAGGGAGAAGTGGGTTCATATCCATCTCCCAGATCTGCCGCTCGGTGTAAGAAGGTGTCATGTGACACCTGTTGAGTCGTGAGCAAAGCAGGTTACTGTAATGCCGCAATTAACACCTGATGGTCATGCTCACTCGTTTGCGACGATCCGATCAGGAGACACAGGGAGCTGCAGAGGAAGCCGGCAGATGAGTGAAGGGCTGAGCTTCCATGAAACGAGCTGAGAAATAAATGAGAAGATGACATGTTTCCAATGTATTACCTGAGCTTCCATTTCTTATGCGAAATCATTATCTCCCCCCCCCCCCCACATCTGCAGACTACAGCACTGAAGGTCATCTTTAAAAATTCACATCACTCTCTTTTCTGTTTGTACAATGTGCAATATTTTCATATGAAGGCTAGGGCATTAAATCAAAGTTAATTATGCACATTAAACCATGTGGCACAGCATCATCAAGATAAATGATTTCAATTTATGGATGCGCTGCAGTTCAAGAACTGCATATATACAGTACAGTACATACACACATTTATATGCTTATTACATGCAGTGTTACTCTGGTAAAATAAACTAGGACTGGGACTCAGTCGATTGATTAGGATGAGCAGTGTATCACGTGACGCTGACATGTTCTTGACATGTTAGCTCATGTGACATGTGGTGTGGTGACTGCCTTAGCGCTACTTTGTCTGTAGTGACATGGGGGACACCTGACATCACATACTTGTTTGCTATGTAGTAGGTGAGATGGATTATGTGAGGTGAGCAGTATGTCTGAATCCTCAGTACGGGTGAGACCGTAGGGCAGGGGTGGCCAATCTTATCCGCAAGGGTCATTGTGTGTTACGGGTTTTTGCTGGAGCTCCCTAATTAGATTACTAATTAGAGGACTGATTGGCTGAGGAGTCCTCACACCTAGGTTTGAGCAGCTGACCTAAAGGTTACCCCAAAAACCCGCATACACACCGGCCTTTTGAGGATAAGATTGGGCACTACTGCCGTAGGGGAATGGTATGCAGATGGCATACTATATTCTGCGAAATTCCGAAGTGAGCAACCAATGGATGTTACGCTATCCCACAAGGCCACAGGAGCTGCGACCAGAGAGGACTGCTTGCTCAGAAATTTGTATTCGGTGCTGGAGAAAGAGCCATCATGGTACAAATTTAAGGAAAAAGCAGTGCCCCGTTACATAAGTTGACTGGAATAAAATTTTGTTAATTTTTAACAGTTCAGTGGGGGTCAACCAATACCAGGGGTCTCCAACTCCGGTCCTGGAGAGCTACTGTCCAGTAGGTTTTCTATCATACCCGCTTTCTGATGAGTCACACCTGTTCTCAGGTAAATACAGGAACAGGTGTGGCTCATCAGAAGCCAAATGGGACAGAAAACCTACTGGATAGTAGCTCTCCAGGACCGGAGTTGGAGACCCCTGATCAGTACCTTTAGTAAACATCTGGGCCAGGCAATATGCAAGATGGCAATCACAGTATGTCCATGTACATGCATACTGTACATACATTAACGGTTAAGTAGTAGGCTTCTAACAAAATTGAGTACATGCTACATAAGTATGAGATTCCAGAGTAGCCCATGTTATTGGGTTAAGGAATAAGAACCTAAATATTCAATTATACAGCATTAAATATATGAAAGTAAAAAAAATAAGTACATTTTTGTTTCACATTCAATTTACTTAGCAAAGTGACATACAGTTAAGAAGACAGTGTTAGGTGGGATTAAGGGCCTTGCTAGGGTTGCCAATTCTCACGTGAACTCACTCTTTCAGAGTCTCGGCTCACGAAAGAAGTCTTCCGGCAAACTATATTATTCCATTATAAACCTAAACTTAGCTACGTCAATAGTGTTGCAGTAGTTTGCAAACCCCACAGATTATTAACAAAGTAATAAAACTGTTACGTACATGTTAATGCGTGCAGACTTCTCTCGAACTGAAAATCTCACTCCACCTAGCTGACCAAAGTTGGCAACCCTGCTTTGCTCAAGGTCCCAATGGTGAAATGACTCCGGGTTTGAAGTGCTGACTTTCCAAAAACAGACACAGCATCCCAACCCACTCAGCTGCACGCCACGATTCTCCAGTAAAATAAAACCAATCGAAAATAGTGAGAGTACAGCGGTTATTTTCTTGCGCCACGCAGGCTGAGGGGTGAGACACCATCGGCAGCTCAGCCCATGCGGGACGCCGGCGCATCTCTGGATGCTTACAGTCAGACACTGGGGAAGCTGAGAGGACATGATTCAAATGTACGGCACAGCCTCAGGCCGGGAGAGGCTTGTAGGAGAGGTGCATGGACATGGGGGAGATGTACACTGAGAGGAGGAACTGGGGGGGCTGGGGCTGGGGCTGGGTCTCTGCTGTGAGGCACCAGGGGAGTGACAGCGCCCCACGCAGGCTCAGAAACAACACAGCTACATGGTCGCTCATTAGCCGGCACATGTTACGCATACACAGCCACGGAGAAATCTTACTTTTATGGCAGAACCGTATTGATCCAAATATAGTTATGCATGTTACCTTCGCTTGGGAGCTGCTGATCCTGCTGCCTCACTATCAGCTTGGTTCAGGATGTTCAAACCTTCGCCGTGGTTTATTTACCAGTCAGACAACTTCTTATATCGGGGCAAAGGGATCTTTGTTCAGACTATTAAAATTATTCAAAGGCTCCTAAGGAAAGAATGGAAATAATAAGTACAATTAGTATAAATTTATTAAACATATAAAAATGAATGAATGAATGAATGATAAATGAATGAATGACAAATGAATGAATGAATGAATGAATGAATGAATGGCATTAAGGAAAGTCTGTGTTTCCAATGCAAATATTTCCAATAACTAATATATATTCTGTGCCCATGAAATGTCAAAATCACACTAACATATTGGACTGTTTAGTTGCGGCTGTGTTCAGATGGAACTACTGTTCGCTTTATCGTCAGTAAAACATCGGCCATTGTTTTCACAACATCGAGGTACCAAGATGCAGTTCTACTAGGGAGAGCGTTTCAGCACAGAGGAACAGGCCTAAGATACAACAGAAGGTGCCACTGCACATTCAGGCCGTTTGTGATTGACTTTGGACTGCGGGCTCTGGAACGGCATGGCTGGCTCGCAATGTCAAATGTTGGCAGGCTGAGATCTGACAGCGGATCAAAGAAATGTGCAATGCAAAAAGCACAGATGTGGGGAGATAAACCTACTGCACACAGATATAATGGTATATCATTTACCAAGTGACTGAAGCTGGCATCATTTCGAGTTGATTATTTCAAATGCATATTAGACTCCTTGTCTTGCATTTCCTATATATTGTATGCAGTATAAACCTGGAGTCTGCATGCTTTCAGGGCATCCATCCTATTTCCTTCCTTTATAGCAATATAAATCAGACCCTCTTAAAAGAAGGGAAACATTTTTTCTGCTTAAGATTGTGACTAATATCGAAGAATGTGGCTCTGGCCATAAATCACGTAAATCATGTTAAGTAGCACACGACATTAACAGTGATCAGTCCACGCTCGTCGAAATTAAGAGAACACTTTCCTTAGGCCATTAGAGAGGCATTACGCTGGAACAAGGCTGTGCGGACGATCTTTAGGAAGAAAAATGAAATAAAGGAGAATATTACATATTTCCCACGGCCACTAATTGCAGACGTCCCTGAGTCAGTGCACTTTCTCCTTGTCAAAACGTTAGAGTGTCTCAGAAGTGTGCTTTCGATGCAGTCAACGCCAAATGCTAAATATACATCATACTGCCCATATGTTAATGGCCTCTCTGAATAATTCAGCTGCAATAATAATAGTAAAAGGAGGGAAAATCTCTCTTGCATCGATATTTTACGAGTCAGAGGCATAATTTGCTTTCAGCACTCAGAAAAGGCTTTGTTTCTAGGTAGGATAAAGACTTGCATCATCGTTTATTGTGGCAGGCAGGGAACACTAACATTTGGGCTATCTGCACATCAGCGGGGGAGGGGGGGGGATCAGCTTCTCAGACTGTTCGACGCATTCTGTCATGTGCCTTCCAGAGTGACAGATGCGAGTGTAGCAGCACCTCCCAGAGGGCCAGCCTGGTCCACCAGCTGAAGGTGAATCTGAGATGGAAAAGGCCACATTATGGCTGCCACTGGCCGACTGGAGAGACCAGCTCTGGTGAGTATATGTCTGCTGCCCCCCACACATTTCTCTCATGGCTGGGCATACAGCAGCCATCTGTGGCATGCAACGAATGGGACCGCTTCTCTCTATGACACAGAATGAGGATAAGTAAAATGCGGCACCTATGGATTCATTTGTTTTTATTTTGATTCGAGATGGGAAGGTTGCCCATTTGAATCCTGGAGCCAGCAGACTATTGGGCCCCTAAGCAAGACCTTTAACCCTCACCTGCACAGGATTTACTGTGATGCTGGCTGACCTGTCACTGTGACCCCCAAGCTTGCTTCTATCTGTATGTCTCAAGGTGCAATAGACAGAAAGATAATTTCCTGATGGGCGTGAATAAAGTACCACTATGCTATTTTAGGACTCATATTATTCATGATTTAAAAATCAGCAATGCTCTGCTCACAGCACTGCTCTGTGTATCGCGCTGGAACGCACTGGCCTCCTGTTCTGTATGCCATGCACTAGCAGAATGGCCTTGCATATTTGAGTACATCCTAGGATGCCTTGACTACAGTCACTGTGCAGCCTTTGGTCTGGAGATAAGGCGTCAGGCGGTAACCAACCTTCACTGCGTGTTTCGGCCTTAAACCGCTACACCCCACTGGTGGCCAAATCACTGCCCATCATCTCCGGACTTGCAGATCACATCCTCTCTTCTATGCCATATCCAACAAAAGGCTCTTTCTGTTGCTTCAATCCCATGAGCCACTGTTTTCCTTTCTTTCCTTGATGTTCCTTTCCCCTGATATTCCAATACCAGTTCCACAGGAAACAGCCATGCTTCCCACCCTTTCTCCTGGCCATCCTGGACAGAGTCTTGGCAGTTGGCAGCATTTCCTTCATGAACTTCATGCACCCCTCCCCCCATCGGGCTGTCATTTCAACCAGGGTTACCATCTTTGCCAGGTCTGACCCGATGACGATATCTGGTCTCAAGAATGCATAGACAATAGGGGGGAAATGGAGCTTCTTTGCCAAGTCCACCTTCATCTTGCACCTTCGTGTGTGGAAGTTTGCTTTGATCCCTTTAGCAGTAGATGGCTTATTCTGTGCTTGGAACTCTGACTTGGTACTTGTGACCCTTAGGTTTGCCATGCTGTTTGCCTGCTCCAATATAGTTGCCAATGTTACAAACAATTTATTATGCTGCCACCTGTATCTCCCATGGATAAGGGAGGTGTGACCACCATCCAGGAAATGGGCCATTGTCATGTACTTTGCCAAATGGGTCATTCTTCAGCTCACACTTTACAGAGTTTGCTGGTGATGATTAGATAGATAGATGGATTAGATAGATACAAACACACTCAGATACAAACCACCCCAGTGTGCGTTGGAGGTCATACCTTGATTAAGTAAACAAGACCACATCATCTACAAAAAGCAAATATGCGGTCCTGAGGTCACTGGACCAAACCCCCTCCACCACTTAGTGGTATCATCTAGTAGAGGTGGGATGCGGTGGTTTGCAACCCGCAGGCTAGTCAGAGGGCTCAGTTATGTGGGCACTGATGGAGACAGGAGAAGGAGTGCCATCCAGGATACCACCAAAACAGCTGAAAGTGCCTTGGGATGGTTGTAGCTCAAGAGAGGTGAGCCATGGGGTCAGAGCAGCTAGCCATCTGGAGACAAGCTGGGGTCTGATCAGCCCCAGCTGGGTCACCTAGAGGAGGGTGTATGATGTTGAAAGACCAGAAACACATTATGAGTCCAGGCACATCACTGAAGATGAATCTAGATGTATCTGTATTCTCCTGCCACCTGACCCAACAGTAGAACAATGGAGTCCTCAGAAGGGGCACCTTCCAACACTCAATCCAAGGTCTCCAGGAAGATGGGGTACTCTGAACTAGTGTTTGAGCACAATCACCATGGTTTTACACTATTACTATGGCCATTTCAGAGATGAAATAAACAGGATCATGAACCTATTGCCACTGAGGCACGTAAGGATATATACAGTGTCCCACACACAGAAGCTGTTTATTCACGTTCTTTCCTGTTCCCTTATGGAGCGCTGATCACCTCGTTTGATTTCCAGCTCGCCGGGCTGGTCCCAGGACTGCGCAGATAATGTGCAGCAGGAGGTGAATGCCACTCTGGTGTCTACAAGCCTCACCAGCCTCCCACAGTTTGCCCAGGATGTGACTCCCTCAGCACCTCAAATGCGGACAGACGAGCCTCTGTAAACTTTAGGTCCCCCTCAGAAGACGAGCCAACTGCCTGACTGCAAATTAACCTCTTTGGCTCCGTCAGCCCTCTCTGTCTGCAGCATCTGAAAGTACGTCTGAGGCCTCTGCCATATTGACACATCTTGCTGAGAGATAATCTCCCTTCTCTCTAAGCTAATCAGGCCTTTCATGTGTGTTTTTGTTGTACCATATATTTCTTTCCTTGTTTATTTTACCCCCTGGTTTTATAGTCAAGACTAATTTAAAGACAAAAAACAGGCTGAAGGAAACATTATAAATTTGCATACACAGAAAAAAGCTATTTTTAGAGGTCTTCCTAAGGAAATGACAGTCCATTAATTGTTATAGTTATTATAATTTCATATTGTTACAATATTTGATACAATTATTTATCAAGAGAATTACTTTTGGCTGTACCATATTACCTTTTACAGCACATGTACATAGTCCCTATGTTTGTATGTATACATGTGAATATGTTTTGGAAATTGCATAAAGTATTGCAGCAGTAGAGTATGCAACAACCAGTAAAGACACAAAAGAACAGGAACCACAGAATAAATACCACAGAATGCAGACTGTAGAATACAGACCAGAATGCAGAACAAAGACCACATAATACAGACAACAGATTAAAGACCACAGAATACAGATTATAGAATATAGACCATGGAATACACGGCACAGAATACAGACTGCACAATAAAACTGCAGAAAGTCTGGCAAAGGGGAGTAATGAGTATTAATCAATCAATAGAATGAGTTGGCAAATGTTTTAAAAACTGGGAATCAAATTGTTTGCAATAATTAGATGGCACAGAAATTTAAGTGGAGCAGGTAAACCTGGATGGCCTGGAAATGATCTGGATAAAATTATATTAAGCATCCAAGCTACTATGTCCATTTTGCATGAGGACATCTGAGATGCATCCAAAATTGAATCATAATAAAGCCAATATAAGTGTTAAGAAAAAATAACTTAAAACAAACAGTCATAAACTCAAAGAGCCACATAGGTTTTTAGAGAAGTTAGGTGGTCATTAGGCAGAGCAGAATGCTAAGAGGTTGAGATCTATGATGAAACTCTGGGTTTCCAGTGAGTTAAAGAGGATCATGAGGCTATTATCTTACACTGGTCTCTCCATGAGAATTTTTATGTTAGTATTCTATTCAAATAAGCTCTTAACAATCAAGTATTATTGCAATAATACTACCTTGGGTTAGATTCGACCTCATGGGTTCATTGAAAATGAATTTGATTATTGAGGGTAATTATATCCACAGACCACAATCTATCTCCTCATTTAAAATCCCAAATCCACACATACTGTACTAATGGTTCTGTCACACAGGCAGCCTGAAATAAATAAGTGCAAGCGGACTCACGGTAAAGAGATATTCAAATTTTATGCTATATGAACAGATTTGAACAATTTACAGACAGCAACTGAATAAACATCATTAGTATGAACTTTATCCAACCTGCTCCCTGTGTAAAACCAAGAAGGGCAGCAGCTACCACTTTCACATTATGTATTGTTACTGAAATGATTGATACTGAAATTATACTGAAAAGACTTTCATGTGTGTACTGACTTTATGAGATACAGTTTTGTATCAAAATCGAGTTTGAAATGTGAAATGTCTTCTACTCATAGGTTAAAATGTACACAACTAGCCAGCAGTAGCATGCATGTTGAAATCAATGTGTGTAAATATAAAAGGAAAAGCAATACTGTAAAGCCCAATATTCTACATTATGTATATTTATATTACAAATAAATATGAACCGTATTTCATTTTATGGGCACGTGTTCTTTGTGTTGATTTGGATACTCTGGGAAATCCAATGCCAATTTATGATATAACTTAATAAGTATTTATTATAATTACATATTGAGATCATATTGAAATGATAATTGCAAGAATTGTAATTATCTTTTGAATTTGACTCATGAAATGGGTGGCTTCCACAAACTGAAAGAAGATCTCCATGCATACTATATAAATAGATCTGTAGTATTTGAAGTACTTTCATTCAATACTTGAGATCGCATCCGAGAAAACACACATCCTACATGCAAACACACAACTGCATAACAAGCTGCTCCTGCGTTACCATGGAGACAAGGACCACACTCTCAAGTTTCGACTCTTTCAAACGTTTCACATGAGGCCTGCTCTGCGGCTGTCAAAGACACACATTCATGCGAGGGATGATCTTTTTGAAACGGCAGACATTTTCTCAGGCGAAATATTCCAGGGTGAGTGTCTTTCTTCTGCAAAACACCCACTCTTTCTGTTTGGAAAGTTGCAGTAGAAGGCTGCATGTGCTTGACAGCGTTTGTGTAGATGTACATAGAAATTATTTTCCGAAGCAATATTGCAAACAAAATTATTCTATATGGAATGAGTGTAAGCTAACAGTGATTCTTTGTAGATCAAAGGATTCTGAGAAGTTATTTGTATATTGTAATGCAGATTTTCAAAAACAACAATAAATTACCTTCGTACTCCTGAGATATGTACATTGAGGAAAATTGTAAGTAAAGGAAATTTTAGCAAGAGACTTGTGAAAAATGTCAAAGCACTGTGAACAAAATATTAATAAAATCATGTATGTAATCACATTAGATCAGAGCAGTCAGACTTTAGCATGTCAGCACTGTAAGTGAAATCTGACTTTTAACTTCACTCACTTTATTATTAATGGAAAAATTATGCTCATGTATAAAACATAGGAAAGATGTTGTCATGTGACACTGGATATTTTTACACATCACATTTTGCAGGAGTGACGGTGGAAGCCTTCTCTAATAGAAATGACATGATTCAATGCTTATAACATGATTCAAAAGTTACTTATTTCAACTTTTAGGCTAAATAAATGGTTTTATATAATTACTAAGGTAATACAATTTTCCTTAGCCCTCCTCTAGAGGGCATTGTTGTCATGTATGAAAGATCTGCCAAGCTACTTGGTTAAGTTGATTAGTTAAATTCCCATGTACTAAATGTCTACCAGCAATTAGCATATATGGTAAAAAGTGTGGTCTTGGATCAGAGTTGATTTTAAGATGCGTCTGGTATGAATGTGGCTATGGTGTCAGAATAGGGTGAGTAATTAAGGTTGCTTGTTACAGCAGTTCCTTTAACAAGTAATGCAGAAAATGTCTCTGTTTTTAAGTCTCTTCAGCCTGGTGATCGGAAAGATTTTACGAAGAAGTAGAGATTTGGGAGGAAAAAACAAGGTTATCTGCTGTAACGTACAGCATGAACTGCTTAAAACAACAAAAAAGAAATAAAAAAAACTTTCATATACATCCTCCATGTCAGCCATGTTTTCAGTAGCTATTATCCATCAAAAAATGGTTTCAAATTAAATAATATCAAGCATCGGAAATGGAAAAACGTAAAAAGTATTGAGGCATTGAGGCAAAGGTAAAGAAGACATTATATGAAAATGGCTCTTGGGTCATGTGTTTTAAATGAATTGTAACCATTCAAAATATTTCAACATAGTATCGTTGGGAATCAGGTAGCAAAAGAAAGTCAATCAAATATCACACCTGGAGTCGCATATGGGTGAAACACGAGGTCATGAAAAACAAAACCTCCACTCCTCTTTTTTTAGCTTTCGTTGTTTAATTTTGTTCATTCAGGGGGCTCAAAATTGTTCTTAAAATTCCCAAGATTCCATCGTGCTGTAACTTGTGCTCTAGGAATGGACCCATAAATATCAGGCCACGTTTTTAAGCATTACAAGCTAGGCTGCTTAGCTTTACGGCCCCAGTGTGATTTGCATGGAATGGCTTTGTGCTGTAATCTCTGTGCTACTCTTGTGATGGAAAATTCAGGTTGTGGAAATGTCTTTGTAAATCAAACATATTTTATGTAGAAAGTAATTGCGATTCTCTGAATAAGCAATAGGCATTTCTATTTTCAGTACAAAGCTGGCCCTCACAAGCTTTGAGTACATACCTCGTCTCACCTCATAGTCAACCTCCTTGACTGGCCCTGGAATATATTGGGATTTTTTTCAAAAGGAGCTGATCTTCTCACATTATATAGACAGAGGTACCACCTGAGGAAAGCTTTCCATGACTTGCATTTAAGTTCACGCAATCCTTTGTGCCTCAGATCTCAGGTAGAATTCCAATGAATGCTTCAGTTGTTCAGTTTTGGAGAGGGAGGTGCAGGCATTGAGAAAAAAAAAAAAAAAAAAAACCTTTATAACCTGGATAGAGCCCCTTTCTTCAGAGAAGCAGGGGGGGTCTCAGCCTGTTCTTTGCCACAATGTTGACCCACTTCTTACTTAAGTACCATCTGAAAGTAGAGTGGTAAATTATATAAAAATGCCGAACCAATAGACATATAGACTAGGAACAATAACAATTATTATTATTAATATAATTGATTTTCTTTACCCTGATCAGAAGCAGCTGGAAGTTGGAGACACAGCTGGAAAATATATTTTACAGAGTTAGGTGTGATTTGTTAGACTTTTTTTTCTTGAAAATTATTTCCTACTGCGCAAGCATGTTTACACTCAGAAATGGCACGCGTTCAGGCCAGAGAAGGCGAAACTGTACGGAGATGTTAAAGCAATCACACTTGAATTTGAAGATCTTCTTCTTTTAATTGGAAGAATGGCCTCTTAGCCAGTATGTAATTTATCTCAAAGTACTATCCATAAGTGTTTGAAAACATCTTGGTGAAAAGGCCACTTAAGCAGGAGGAATGGTGCCCTTCTAAGCAAACTTGCACTTTCTGGCATCAGAAAAAATATACTGTGCAGCCAGAAAATTGTGGCAAAGTCAACATCACAGACACAAAGGAGACAGAAGAGTGGCTGCATGAACAGACACAAAAGACAGCTTCATTTCACCTCTGGCTAATCATGTTTCAAGTGGAATTCCTGCGATATAGCACCACCTGACAAGATGGTCAGTCACCGATTGGTTGAGCGATGACTTAGAAGCCCTGAGTGTGGCTGGCTTGGAGTTCAGCAGAATGCATATCAGAT